>BQNB010051656.1:0-32500 GCA_026074375.1 Tanacetum coccineum | reverse complement strand
GGGACGATAGTAATACACTGTGTGGGATGGAATAAGGGCCCTTTTCCGCCCCTACGAGTCGTCTGGCAGAAAAGACTTTCTAAATAGGGTAAAAGAACTTGGGGTTGCCGACCTCTTCCTTAAAGATGGGGATGAGTCGATGTCGGTCGATGATGTGAAAACACTTCTTGATGTCGAATTCCAAAAACCAGCGAGAGGTTCCCCACTCTTCTTTGATCCGTCTTATGGCCGAGTGTTAGCCTCGACCCAAGCGAAAGTGCGATGTGTCTGGAAACTCGGATTGTAATGGATTCAAGTAGCATTCTGATCGCCTCTTTCATGATCCTTTCTATAGGTAGAACTACTGTGAGCGGTCTAAACTTTGACCCTTATTTCTTCCTTCATATTATATTATAAAGGGGAGCAAAGCCCCTTTTTTCTCCCTATATTGATAGATCAAGGGCCCTCCTGCCATCGTTTCAGTGAGTCATAGGGCTTCCCCTTAGCTCAGTCTTTTTGGTTCTTGAGAATGGTCGCCACCTCTCCTAGGACCGGAATGATTATCCCTGCCCGATGGGTCTACATCCATCCCTGAATGTCATCAGGTACTATTAACTTCCCCACCATTCTTGTAACTGTCACCTATAATCCAAGCAGGTGTGTCCGCGCCCCCTGAGTAGACGAGAAAGAAAGGATTTCTCAGAGCAACCCCCCAGGTTCCAAACCCAGGATTCAACTTTCCCGTATGAGCATTCGATACATGTATCAGTCCATAGAAGAGTGAAAGGGTCATCACTATTGAGGATCTCCCCCCTAATCTTAGATAGGTCATCTAGGGGTTCGCCGCGGTTCATTGATGTGCTTACATACTAGGCTTACCTTTTTTGAAAGCTCCGCGGGACCACCTACCACTAGTCTTTGGCCGGAGAGGTTTGTTGCACAAAAACGCTAGGATGCAGGCTCCCAAAGAGTGAAGCCCAATGAATGTCAGATGCAAAGCCCCACACCTCATTAAGATCATATTGCCATACTCTCCCAAAAAAGAAAGTGTAGACCCCATTGAAGACGAGAGTGAGGTACAACAAGGCTATTTTTGTCCACCGCCCTTCTCACGGAGCCGTACATGGACGTTACCGCTCATACAGCTCCCAGCCAGCAAGTAGTTAGCCTTCCTCTACAAGGAATGGAAGTGTGGGTGAATCAACATCAAATAGAGGAATTTGCTTTTTCTTTTTAGCAATAACATGATAAAAGCATCCCTTTCACAAAAACCTATAGACCCCTCCTATCCTGCCACTTTAGCACCTTGTGATCTTTGAGAAGATCATTACAAGCCCTCTCCTAAAATCTTTTTGATTTCAAGAAACAAAATTTTTCATAGTGGATCAGGACGAGAATGAATCCGGTAATCCAGAACATACTTATCCTGGAGCTTATGCTCTCCTCTAGGGAAAGGGGTTTTATAGAGACGAGAATGAAGATCCGGTAATCCAGGACATACTCATCCTGGAGCTTATGCTCTCCTCTGGGGAGGGGGTTTTTATAGAGAGAGGTTATGTCGAGGGTATTATAGCCTACCAGCTTTGACACGCATATATTTCTTGGTTATTAGTAGTCGGAGGAAGTTCTCTCATCCAGTTCATCCTGATCACGAAGGAGTGCTCTCGTGAAGTGGAGATTCAACTGCAAAAGAAGAAGAAAAGGGCCCATCATTGGTCGTTTTTCGCCCTGCTCTGATGCTGCGCTCCTTGCTCGCGGATGCTACATACAGGGAAAATAAGAAAAGGATCTCTCTAGTTTACTTTGAGAGGGGAGAATCGTTGGTTTGAACCGGACGGACTACGTTGGGAATAATTCGGATAGATATAGGCATAGCGCTACATGTTCTCCCCTTGCCCTTAGTTGTACGATAGAAGAATACTTTTCTTCTCTTTAGGGGTAAGCGGGTCTTCGATCGGGTTCGCATCTCATGGTCAATCAATTGGTCCGCGGACGGATCCATTATTCTATACGATAAATCGCCTATCTCGTAGCACCACCACGACCCGAGTTCCCCGACAAAACCCCGAGTCCCGTGATAAGAGTTAGATAAGCCTTGATACTTGTATGAAGAAGCTTAAGGCCGCTCTTCGCACGCTGCGCCATGGACAAGGAAATAGAGTTAAGGCCTTTCCTTCCGATCCTGATGTTAAGGATGCGAGTAAGGAGTTTTTTTCCTTAAACGATCTTTTTCTGAAAGAAGGCTTTTGCAATCACGAATTCTTTGATTTGAAAGGCTCCTTTCCTAATCGACTCCCGACCTCCGCCTTCGCGCGCGCATTTGATCTTTTTTATAGAATCTTATCTATCTTATTATGTAGCATAAATGAAGTTACTCATCAATTAGAAATGGACAATAAGTGATGGTTCGATATCGCTTCTGTGCGCCAGAGTATCGAAAGGGAAACTCTCGGAGAAGTTCCGGGCCTCGGCAGCCCTTCCTTTCTTTATCTATTTTTTCTCTATTTATAATATAAAGAGAGAATAGATAAGCGTTACTGAGACTCTGATGCTATCTACTGATTGCGATCAGGTGGGGGATTGGCGCAAGGGCTAAAGTCATCGATTCAAATCTATCTTTTTTTTCGGTATGCCGCTCCAAGCGGCAAGGAGCGATGGAAAACAAAGTGGGCTGTGGTGATGTCAGAATTGCACCTATTTGTATCTATTTAGTGATCAGTGTTACGAACTAGTTTTCTTTGATCCACTCTTGGTGTTCCTTTTCCATTTGCTTCCAATAGTTCGACTATCCAAAAAATGTCTGGCGCACTGACAACGAATGTGGGTTTAGAATCCCTTTCGGTTGATTGCAGAAGTCAGTGTTATTGATTATACGATTTTATCTTGTTTCTATTTATTTAATTATCCTTGATCCATGAAGTACCTTTTACTTTCCTTGGGCAGTAGTTAGAACTCCAACAAAGATTGATCCCTTTAGATCTTGGTCCATGGATGGCCTTTTTATTGATTTTGACTCGATTGGAATCTCTCTATGAATGGAAAAGGGAGTGCTCTGGATCGGGGAGTAACTATATGTGATTAGGGCAAAAGAAATCGGGGGTAAAAGGGACAAAATGTTAAAAGAGAATGCCACATTAAATCAAAATTGATTCGTCATGGTCTAGAGAAGAAAACGGCGCAACGGACCGTACTCGCGCTTCGGGATCAATGTCCCCAAAGAAGCAAGGAGTTTACGCGCCATTTGTCCGACTAGAGAAAGCCGAAAAAAAACCTAATTTCAGCCCACGTAAGATAGCCAAAGTACGGTTTGGCCAATCAACATGATAAATTTGCTCAACATTCCGGTGGCGAAGGTCATAATTCGCAAAGAAATTCTATAGTCTTAATAGAGGAGTGGTAGAGTGAAAGATTCGCCAGGTGGGATCTTTGTGAAATCCAACTTGTATTCGAGGATGTCAAGGATTTGTTGGGAATTCCGGTATCAAAGTAAAGGGCTGATCACATAATGGTGCAGAGAAAAAAAACAAAATCGATATGAATGGAAGATGCCTCTGTAACTCATCTTTTTCCCCAATTTTCAGCACGAAGTTACTGGCTCTACGAAAGGCAAAATTGCAACCCTGAGCCCATATGGATGGATACGGAGACTACTTACAGGGAAATCTCTTACTAGACTAGAGGCGGATACGAGACTTCACCCGTTCTTTTGAAACTGTCGGGCACTTACCATTCTTTATAACTGAGACTCAACAAGGTACGCGCGTCAACAAGGAAGAACCTGGCAGATGTGTCCTGAGATAACAGTGGATCAGATGACAGCGCCAGTAACGAGAGTTGGCGACATACGAGGATCTAAACCCCACTTCGACCAACGAAGAGCGTAGCTTGCTCGACCTCAGGACTATGGGATTATCGGACCGGAACAATAGGATTGATTCGAGCCGAAGGGGAACGATGCGTAGCCCTAGGGAAGAACCTAGCGTGAGCAGTGCCAGTCATTGCGACCAAGTAGATAGCTCTACGCCTCTGATCCGGAACTCGAAAGCTTGAGCTACCTATGTTTCGGTTTTTAAAGGAAGTGAAAATGATAGGTGAAACTAAAAGTTAGAGACAATGCGACAGAAAAGCGTCAGTGCTCGACGCTCTAAGCCTTAAATTGGGCTTGAAATTGAGTGTCCTTGAATTGAGCCTGTCGTATCCTTCCAACCCTAAGTCGGACAAGGCGGTACAGAAACTACGGCAATCCGGAAATGCATCATTCGGTTTGTTTCAGGCATTGGGTTGTTATGTCTAGGAGAAATACAATTGCGACTATTGGCGTGGGGATGGAAGCAATACGTTAGGTAAAACCACCGCACATTGCAAGCAAAGGGGTGGAAAGCTAATCGGACTGTATTGTAACGCGCGCAAGGACATACAACGAGTTGCTGGTTGCTTCGCAAGCAATAACTCGTCGGTTTTAGCGCATGCGTCTCTTCGTCTTGGGTGGCACTCGTAAGTTGTTTGAGGCGTGGTTGTTTGTTTGCGTTATAGGGCAATACAACTACGAGAACCAAGTCGTAACCTATACGCTACTGTCAAACCTAATATAGTTGTCGTTATTACCACTCTGTCGGGTTAGTTGTTCCGTATAACACCTCGTTAGACTACTAGTCATTCCATTGTTGCACCAACCCCAATGGGTGGTGGATAGTAACTGCCTATCGTGTATGTTACGTTGTCAAAACCTCCGACAACCACTCTGACCGCAAGAGACTTACGAGTGACGGGAAACTAAACGACAACGATCGTGGTTTGCTTTACCAAGTGTGTTGTTCCGTCGCATGTCGTTCTTCCGTCTTTGGGAACACTAGTTGTCTTTGGTTTGGTAAGGCCGACTCGATGGTTGTCTACAAAGGGGGAACAAACGAGTGGTTGTTCGCAAGCCCTATATTTACGGTATAGCGTTATCGTCGTTCTATGGCGCTTGGAACACTGCTGATCGCCACCTCTTGCACGCAAAACCGCTCGGTCACAAATGGAAAAATCATACGCTGTCATAGGCGCTCTTCTAATTATTTGGAGATTCTAGAAATGCAGACATGCACTGAACCCGCCTAGCTTACTTACTACTCTACTTAACTTTAAAATAAAAAAAAAATGCGAATTCAAATTGGTCGAGAAAAAGAACGCGCTGTCGGGAATTTGGGGAAAGATTAGAGTGCATCTGCTAGGCTCTCTGATAAAATTGAGGTTTGCTTTGCCACGTCCAATTAATATGTCGCACCCAGCAGTTCGAGGAGTTTGGCCAGATACAAATCGAGGCCCTGCCTCGTAAAGTCAAGGACTTTTAGGCAGATTCCACAGTATCCGACCCATCTCTTTCTGCCTGATTCCCCGGGTTGTCAGAATCTCTGGTTCGATTCAGGACCAGGAGTCCCAATTCATTAGTTTATGGAGGGCCTCTCTGTTCCTCATTCTCCACGGGTCATTACCGAAGTGATTAGCCGGCTCAGCTATCATTTTTCCATCCGATGATCCTCTCGCCCTAGGACTGACTTGTCTCGCGACCATGCCTTGTTGCCTAGCTAATGCTACCGTCGCAAGCAACCTCTCAAAGAATAGGGATTAACGTTTTGTGAACGACCCTTCTATCTAGTATCTAGATCGGTGAATTCCGTTGGCCGTGCCAGCTATCGAAAGTCTTGCCAAAGCCAACCTCACCTTACCCTAGTAATGAGAGGACATCACGGGACAGGACGTAGAAAGCTCCTTCAAAGGGGATGCTGCCACTAAAATCAATCCCCAAACCTGTCACTCGGGATCGCGCACAGGATTGCAAGCAACCACACTAAGCAGCTAGAGCAAAGTTGAATCTTTTTGGCATCTTTTTCTTTGATTTGACCCGCGACTTGTTTGGTCTTTCCTCTTTTCCTTCGGCCAATGCTATCAAGTAGCAAAAAGTTCGAGCCTGCGGGATCTTCTTGAACGTCGGTTTCGGGTCAGTCCTTTTCTTCTGTTGATGCTGAGACTGATGATTTGACTGTCTCCCATATCATTTATTAATAAAGATCCACTAGTTGCCTTGTTGATGCTAACACTCAGTACTCGTTCCTTTCCGAGTACACCTTCTTGACCCATACTCATCTACGAAATGTGTTTACAGACATCTGGACATTAGCAACCTTTGCTTTGACACGGCAGACGGATAAGGAAAGGAGATCTATGGATTTAATGGGATATAGAAGTCAGGTTGTTGCGGAAGGTTGCTCTGTCAGAGCGAAGCGGCATTGCAAGGTTTATCATCAGACGCAATGTAGTGCAAGCGCAGGGTAGCGCTTGGTATATGAAGAAGGCGACTTACAATGGGTGTGTCGAATGGGCGAAGTGTATATGGCGCTTGCACATATAGATGTAGCGCTTTGCAAGGCAATTCAGACGATGTTAGCAAGATGTAGTGCTAGCTAGGTTATGCTAGCGATTGCCATAAAGAAGCTAGCCAAAAAGCAGGTCAGGCAGGCAAGCGATAGTACAAGCAAGCTAACACGCGGGCGAGGTTGAAGGGGTCTTAAGCAACCTTTGGATTGTCGCAAGCATAACCTTTGACCCCTTTGTTGACAACCTCTCATTTGTTTGACTACTCGTGGGGCTTGCTGCATTTAAAGAAGCTCCACCCAAGAAAAGAGTAGAAAGCAGCTTTGATAGATATGATAACGAAGAGGTTGAATTGAGATCTTCTATCCAAGGATCTCGATCAAGGCAAGAGGTTGCGCTTGCCATGTTGAACCAACTTTTTCCTTTCTTGACTGGTGATGAACCCTCCTCTCTTCTTTCTGGGTCCGCCCGTACCAGCTAACTCACTTTCCTCCTAAAGGGTCAAAAAGGCATACCTGTGCATTTAGCTGACTCTCTATGCCCCAAGAAGAGAATTGTCTAGTTATGGCAAAGAATAGGTCTCTATCTAGATGATAGATTGAAGAAGAAAGCAATGTGTGCCCTTCCTTTCCTCGAAAGATGCTTGCAACGGGCTTTTATGAATTTCATTTATGCAATAGAGCCCAGCCCATTTAAGGCGGGGAGCTAAAAGAAGTAGGTAGGTTTAAATTTCCTCTAAACGATAGTCACCCAAAGATAAAGGCGTTCGTTCATACTTCAGTTCAAAGCGCCAACAGGATTGGCTACGATAAACGTAAACCATTTCTTACTTCCAAACAAAGTTTTAACGTTATCTAATCAAATCCCAAATCTACCCGAAGACTTTTTGGTGGAGTTTTTCATTGTCGGCCTGAAACTCGTGTTGTACAGGCAAGTGGAAAAACACCGAAGCACATAAATTATCGTAAATAAAGAAAAAGGTTTTCTAGCTATTCGTGGATGGGTTCGAAAGAATTTCATTTTTTTCTTTTGGTTTAATACGTACTGGAGTTCTAACATTTGAATTTCTCAAAAAGTCTTTATTTCATTGACATGTTCGATACCATCTTAGAGTATACCATCAAGTGAATCAGTAGATGCCCGCACACGTGAGCAACAATCACTCGCAAGACAAAAGTAGCATATGTCACATGGTAGATCATATCCAAGCAGAGGTGCATAAGAACGAGCATAACTTCACTCAGAACTTATGACAAAGACTTAGTGTGCATCAGAACACGACTGAAAGTCCTTACTGCTTCTTCATTCCAAGTGAAGCTATCTTTATTCAGTAAATTGGTTAGTGGCTTGCTGATAACCCCATACCCCTTTCAAAATTTTCAGTAATAGCTTGTTAAACCTAGAAACCTCTCAACCCCTTTATAGTAGTAGGTTGTGGTCAGCTCAACATGCTGTCAATCTTGCTTTTATCTGCTGATACCCCTTCACTGCTCACCACATGCCCGAAATACTCTAACCTTGCCTGACCGAAAGAGCATTTCGATTTCTTCACAAACAACTTGTGTTGTTTTAAAGTTTCAAACACTATCCTCAAGTGTTGCAAGTGGCTATCTAGGCTGTCACTGTAAATCAAGATGTCATCGAAAAAAACCAGTACAAATTTCCTCATATAATCCATGAAAACCTCATTCATTAAAGCCTGAAATGAGGCTGGAGCATTAGTGAAACCAAAGGGCATAACTCTAAACTCGTAATGGCCCTGGTGAGTTCGAAATGCAGTCTTGTGTATATCATCTTCAAACACCCGAATCTGATGGTAACCACTTCTCAAATCAAGCTTCGAAAATCTCCTGCTACCATGTAATTCATCAAGCAATTCCTCAATTATTGGGATGGGGAATTTCTCTTTAATGGTGATGGCATTGAGTGCTCGATAATCCACGCAAAATCTCCAGGTATTCTTTTTTTTCACCAGCAACACTGGAGAGGCATAAGAACTCACACTTGCCCTGATAATACCACTTAACAGCATCTCCTTGACCTGTTTTTCTATCTCAGCCTTTTGGATGTGGGGGTATCTGTAGGGCCTTACACTCACAGGCTCACTACCAGGTTTTAAGGGAATGTGGTGGTCGTGATTCCTCTTAGGAGGAAAAGGTCAGGCTAGTCGCTAAAGGCTTTGGCTTTACTCAAAGAAAAGACTTGATTCACAGCAAACGTCATGTCGGGCCGGGTCAACGTGAAAGACCTTGCCTCAGTGCCTTTGAGGGATTCCTTCTCGCTTGCTTGCTGTCTAAGCTCTTCGATCCTGCCCTGCTTTGATTCTTGCGCTTGCTTGTGCCCCCTTCTTTCTTTGGCGCTTGCCTGGATCGCTATCTTACTAGCAGTAGTGCTGTTTTCTATTTGAGCTTCTCTTTTTCCTTTTATCGAGCATAATGATTCGAATCGGGCTTTTTGGTCAAATTCTTTGCCGAAAGAGTTCTCCCTTATCGGATGGCATCAGATGCCGGTGGCGGTTAGCGTTCTTTATGGGTATTATTCGGTGCCAGTGGCCTCTTAGCTTTGTGGGCGATATCGGATGGTTGGTATCTCACCGCATAAGTGTCAGGGATGGCGTAGTTCATTAGTGCTTTCCCGAGGATGTCTGTGCGTGCTCTCCCGTCTTTAGTCTTTCTCGGCGTCAACCCCAAATACGAAAAAAAGAATTTGAGCATTACCCGCTCTATCAGATAGGACGACCTACTCCTTAGTTGAACCAGACTTTGCCACTCACCTTCATCCGAAAAAGAAAGAGACCGCACGAAAGCAGTTTTTCCTAAACGGTGATACCGCCAGGTTTGAAACTTCAATCTTTTGCATCTTGTGGTGAAGGGAAGCCCAGTTATTAGTAGCAAAAAGAGAAAGATGAAGGGCTTCGCTCCCAGGTTGATGGATCAAGAAATGAATGAAAGGTTGGAAGATCCTGCCCAGGGGGAGAAGTCTCAATGGGATGCATTTGCAGAGAGAAATAGAGATGCCGCTGCTACCAAAGGTGCACCCCGACAAAGCTACACTGCCTGAGGAATCATCCCATTTTCTCATATGAAGTCTATCAGCGGTGCTATTTACTATTCTTTCTAGTTCTGACTTGGGAAGCTGATCTCGATCTCAAGAGAAGCGTGACGATCATTCAAAAGGAGAAGGATCGGACAAAAGAAGGTGGTGACGACGGCCCGAGGATGGGATTCTGACCTCCAGGAGTGGTGACTTTGAGAGGTAGAGAGATTGGAAGCCTAAGCAGAGATCTTTCTTCCAATTCTTGGTCTTGCAGGTTGGTGACCGATCAATCACTCTCTACGACCGGATCCAGTCTGAGAGATGAGCTAGCTTTCTTTCGGGTGTGAGTGGAGCAAAATGAGTGTGAATGAAGGCTTTGATTGCTTTGATGGAAAGAGTAGCACTCCCGATCAATCGAGATCCGGGGGAAAGAAATCCATATCCTTCTAATAGTAGCAGACTGCGAAGTTGAAAAGAGAAGGGGAACCAGAAATCTTGATCCATGGTCCCCCGGCTTGAAGTTGAAGCAGACGTCCAGAGGTGCCTTTCTTGATGGAATGAAAGAAATGCCGACCTATAATTCCTGGTCATGAAGTGGAAAAGAAAGAAGTAGCATGGAAAGGAGGTGCGCTGGAAGTGGAAAGATTTTTGATTTCAAAATTTCGTATTAAGATGGATTTGATTTCAAGCCTTCTCTTTGCTTTACAGAATTTCTCTTTCTATCTATCAGTGAAGACTGAATTTAGGATTTGGCAATTATTGATGGAATTCCTGCCTTCTTTCTTGAAGTGACAGAATTCTTTATTTATTTCAGGAATTTCTTTCAGATATGATGGAATTGATATCGCCGTGAAATCTTTCTTTTTTTATTGCTTGCTTTCTTCTGACTCCTTACGTATACTTCACTCGTTGGGTTCGGCTGTCAGTTTCAAATCTTGAACCAGAATTGATCGATAGAAGTGCTTAAGCTGGAGGTGGAAGCATGAGTTCAGAGTTAGCATCGAAGGATGAAAAAAGACCCCCGGTTGAAGTGCCATCAAATCCAAAGGGCACATGTAGCCATGCCATGAAATACAAAGGGCTAGCCAACAAATGATAAGAAGGGCACGCACGTGAAGCAAGGGGATGGAGGGCAGCCGTCCGGCGATTGAGGACCGCACATATCAAAGATAAAGAATATGAAAACCGAGACTATTTAAGTCGAACTCGGATATACTGACCGGGAGGCCGAGTTGAAAGTAAGGCTTTAAGCGAATTAAGATAGACAATACAATAGATGCTATCTAACTAAGATTTTCAGTCTTAAGCTAATCAGTATTGGTAAGACGGGTACGTAGACGCACAAGAGAGGTTTTCTAGTCTTTTAATTGAATATAGGGGGCAGGGGAATATAGTAAGAAAGAAAGAGAAAAAGGATAGAAGTCTTACAGGAATTCGATCCAGCCCCGGTTTGAGCATCTCCCTAGCCTACCTACTTTCGAAGCTATCCTTTTGTCTCTCTATCCTTGCTAACGAGAACCTGTGAGACGACTAGTATACAAGAGTATTCACCACTAATATCTCAGGCACGGTTGTGCGAGATGCGTGAATCGCAATGCTAGTCGTAAGAGATCATTTCTAGTTTAGCAAGGAGAAGGAAGCAACCGGAGAGAGCTTCGTTTAAGGACAGGAACGAGCGTAGACAGAGGAGAGAGTTAGAGTGACTCGTTAAAGACAAGAGAAGAAGCAGTCAACGGTTACCAGTTCCGTTAGCCGATTAGCAAGCGGTACTCGAGGAACAGGCTTAGTCAGAGATTCAAAGAGTTGGGTTAGCGATCCTCCTTAACAGAGTCGGGAAAGGGATAGATAAACAGAGTCGGGGTCATAGTACTGAGCCGGTTTAGTTAGACCTTACCTTTCATTTCATCTTTGTCTTTTAGCTAATGGTAATAGTTTCAAAGATAGACGTGTCACATAATCACATAAATAAGGAAAGAAAGTGAGTGAAGGAGTGACTATCGGGGATAGGCACGACTAAACAGACTCAAATGCATAAGTATACTTTAGGAGTTCCTATGGAAAGACAATAAGGCGTCAACAGTGCCGTCTAGCGCCTTTTAGGCTTAGTCACGTCTCCCCAGATAAGGAAGCAAAGCCATAGCACGAGAGAGAAGGCGTTCCTTCGCCGTTTTATTTCGAGGAAGCGCTCAAGTCGAGACTCTTATATGTCAATAGAGAAAGCAGATTCAGAAAGAAAGCGAGTCATTTTAGTCTGTAATCTTGTAAAAGAGGGTTTCAACTAGACTACGGGTTGTTATTCTAGTAGACATAACCCGAAAGCCGCGCAAACCAGATCACTCTATACTTTTTACACTTGCTCAATCTCTAAAGCTAATTCGGAAACTTTGGAATGGGAGTAAAGCCCGACGAACCAATCTCGATAGTAAGCATTGGGCGGGCGATAGGGAGGACGGTCTCTGGATTGATTTCTGCTGGCAAGGCATAAGAGCCGTTACCTATGGCCTGTGTGGTCTTCTGCGGAATTACCCAATGAATGTCGCCTAACGCCGCGACGGGGACCGGTAGAAGCAGACACAAATTGACTCACTACATGAACTGCATAAGCAATATCTGGACGAATAACAGTAATATATAAGACCCTTATTACCTCCGTAGAAGTCACATTCTGGGGAGGCTCGGCTTCTACCCAGGGCAGAAGGTGGAGAAGGCTGGGCCGTAGCTACTATACTAGGATAAAAGTATGACCTCTTTAAGATCTGGGATAGATCTTTCCGATGATATCCATGGCCCACCCTCGAAATGGCCAAGGCTTTATAATCGGGTATAACTCGGAAGCCGGCTTGTGCTGGATTCCTGCATACCTCTGGCAGGCATCGCAGCTCTTAGCATGTGCTATGTAATCTGCAAGGACCGTAGGCCAGTAGTGGCCATGTCTCCGGATCTCTCGAATTTCCCTCAGCGCGCTCGATCTACCTATCTTTCTGAGTTTGATTGGTTTTCGCTCCAGCTGACCTTTCCATTTAATCACTGACAAAACCTACCTTTCAATTCTTCTTGCCCTATGAGCTTTCAGCAAAGGACAGATTTCTTGGTCCATTGACATCGATCAACGAAATAGACCTCCTTCTTTCACTTTTGTCGTTGTCTTCCAATTCAAATAGCCCCATTAAGTGAGTGTTCCGCGAGAAAAGAGAGGCTGACATCTTTTCTTATCTATCTATTTTCGTAAATGAAGAAGATAAGTGAGAGCTTACTGACTGCATCTTCTAAAAAGGGCTTCAGAACGCCAACAAACTCTACTACTTCTTGCACGACAAACATGTAAGTGTTGTAATCATATAACAAATACTTTACAACAATGTGATATACTAGCCATTAACCTTAATCATTAACATGATGTTACGTCTATGTCTAGGGTGAAAAAATTGCTGCGAAGGTGCCTCCAAACTTGGTAGCTTCATATAAAGAAAAGGACTTTGCTCAAAATTTTGTGTCAATCAACAATTTTCAAGTTGGGTACGTTGACCCAACACAATATCCACGCTATCAAAACTACAGCTTTGTTCGCCGTGACTGGTTGATTCAAGTTAACTCTAATACGGTCATTACTGAAAATCCAATTTTTGAGGAAACTGGGTTTCAAATGCGCACATGGCTACCGTCCATTAGGTCTCTTGTTAAGGATAAAACACATCATAAAATGCTAATCGGTACACATACTTTTCTTAAGTGTCCTAAATGGATTCAAAAAAAATATTTTCACATATTCCTTATGGATTTTTAGTTTGAATTACTTATAGATACTATTGGAAGAGTTATTCGCGGAGGCCTAAAACAACCCAAAGGTGTTAACACCTGTGAAATATGGTTGCGAGATCTGACGTAAGTGTGTATATTAAAAAAGTATTTAGGAAATGTTGTAAAATGTTGAAAAACCCATATTTTAGGAAATGTTGAAAGTTGAAACTATCTTTGGTAATGTTGAAAGCTTTGCACCATACACCAACCGAATCACATCTCTACTATCTCTACTCTCTACTACATATATGTTGAAAAGTTGAATTGTTGAAAAGTTAAATCTATGTTAGGCAATATTGAAAATTTTAATTCTCTGACAAATATGATGGGTTGAAAACCGAATAACTCATTAGTGAATGTATATATGGTATGTTTTGAATGTTGACACAGCTTGCAACAATCTCAATCTCAATTCCAATCATCTCCAATTCCAACCAAATCGATATGCTGTCAAGGTTGCATCGGCGGGAATGCAAAAAAAATTGAATTTGAAGTTTAAATTTGAATAAATACTAATGGCTATATAAGCAAGCAGAATCAATGGCATAATCATGCGATTATCAATGGCACTCGGCATTAAAAAAAGTGTTGATGATGCTGCTTTCGAGGTTCGGTTTATGTTTAGTCGCCTTGTTTAACTTTTGTTTAATGTGTAATCGTCTTGTTTCAGTTTCTCACCCGTTGAAGATGCTGATTTGGTAAGGCCGCGTTTGATGTTTAAGCGTTTTGTTTTAGTTTTCTTTTATTTTGTTCGTCCTAATGTGAACGAACCAATGGCCTTACCCGTTGAAGATGCTGATGTGGAGGTTCGGTTCATGTTTAATCGTCTTGTTTTAGTTTTTTTTTGTTGGTCCTAATATTCGAGTTTTAATTTGCAGATTGCTCCACATCATAATCCTTTCTTCAGCCCAAAGTTACTTAACTGGAATTGGGACGACGTTATTGTCGTCCCAAGTGATGATGATGAGCCAATTCCCTTACCCGTTGAAGATGCTGATGTGGAGGTTCGGTTCATGTTTAATCGTCTTGTTTTTGTAACATTTCGTATTTTCAGGTTATTTTACGACATTATATATTTCACTATATATTTTTAGTATTGTACACGTTTGCTTTTAAATCGTAATTGTTAAGTTAAATCGCGTAAGCTAAAAATTATCATTAAATGTAAACGGGCATCAAGCAATTAAATATTTACATCAAGCAAGTGTTAAATAATTATTGGGAGTATAATTATTATCTTTGCATATTTTATTTTTATTGGTTACGTAAAGTGTTTACGCTTCGCGATAAAATACGTTTAGGCATACCCGGAACCACCAAAACTTTTCTACGCTTTAAAAAATACCCACAATTATACCCAATACCTAAAATTTACAAAATATCATCATATATATCAACACATGGCCGGATTTGATGAGAAAAATACAAGAAAATATCAAAAATCTTGCAACTTGCTATGTACATTCACCAACTAATAAAACCTTATGACTTTTGCAAGGCAAAACCATACCTTGACTAAAAAGACTTCCTAGATTTCCTCCTTATGTCTCAAAACTTTCTCATATGAGTCTTGGCTAGTCAAAGTAGTATATGAAGGAAGCAACTAGTAATAAAACATACACAACACTTTTCCTTAGTGAAAAACTACACAAACTCTCTCTTTCTTATGCTCCAACCCACGGCTCACCCCTATTGTCATACCAAATCCATACAAAATTTTATTTATCACATTTACACACATTCCTACAACATATCTAAGATGTCCTAAAGTGTTTAAAAGGGTTGGTTTAAGGTTTACAAGTGTTAAAGCAAGAAAGTTCAAGATTAGGTTTTCTTTGGAATTTAGGGTTTTCAAGTGTTGTAAGCTTAGGTTAAGTAGCTAAACAAGGGTTTAGATCACTTTGTTCATCATCCTACTTCATATTAAGGTTACCTAAAACTCTTAATCTCTTTGTTTTCATGATTTTATGCACATATAATGTTTGTATAGTTCATCACCATCTAAGGAACTTATCTACATGAAAAATAGATTTTTACACTTGTTTATGAGTTGGTAAACTTTTATATATGTTACATGGATGATAATATCATGTTATAATGGAAGTATAAGTAATGTACAAGTTTTGTTTATGTTTAAAAAGTATATATAAACAAGTTAACTAAAATGTATATTTATGAAAGTTCATGGATAAATAAGTTTGTACACATTTGGATCTTGTGATTTTTGGACAATATATGGACTAATCATGGACTAGGGACCCTAAGGATGTAATATAATAAGTGTGGTAATGGACTCGCAACAAGGTGGTTAAGCTTAAAAGTCATAAAAACTCATTTTAAACACATTTTATCAAATATCTCAAAACCTTCTATTTTAATTCGAAAAATAACTTATTTATTTTATATTTTTATAAAATAGTACATCTCATGACGATTCCGGACATGTAAGGAACTCGAAAAACGGATTAGTAACGAAGAAGATACGTAGTTTACAAGTTATACGTTAATAAACGGATTTATAAAAGAAATTTTATAAACACAAGCTACAAAATACTACTGATATATAAGGTTGGTTATTTTTCTCAGATCACACATGTTTTTAGGATTCTAAAACAATAAGAATCGTAATTTTTCAATTAATAACGAAGGAGTTATAAATTTCGCAAGTTTACGGTAATATATACTTTTATAAAAATAATTTTATAAAAGTTACTGTTCATCTCAGATTTATATATTTTGAAAACATCATTAATATGATAGAACTTTTAATAACAAAGACATGCTCGAAAGAATCACTAAAAACGGAGCTAAAACGAGTAAAATACGATATTTACGGGTTTTACGATAACTAAATCTATAAAAATAATTTTATAAACTGCATGAACAGTAAAAAGTACTGTTCATCAATAGGTCAAAAATATGAAAATGTAAAATTTTGATAACTCGTCTTAATACGAAAGCGTGGACGTAAGAAACATACCAAACGGACTTAAAACGGGAAATTTACGTCGTTTTTACTAATGAAATATTTATAAACGTTTTAACTTTATAAATACGATTTCACAAACGCAATTAGATGGTGATGTAGCTATATAGAATTATATATGGTAGTAGTTATTCAAAGTGTTTAGTGCTTATACGACCTATATTGGATTAGGTTGTATTCGGTCATTTTCGTGACGCATTTTCTGTGATATATTTGTTATCATTCACTCAAGGTGAGTTCATAGCCTCTTTTTTTTTCATATACTTGTTTTACAAACTCTACGGGGTGAAATTACATGCTTGTTTTACTTTGGACACAAGTATTTTAAACTGTATGCTACCCAGATTATTGCCTGAATGCTATTGCCTAAAAGCCGCGAATACGGGTGCAAATCCCTTATAATTACGAACTCTGGTGCAAATCCCTTATAATTACGAACTCTGGTGCAAATCCCTTATAATTACGAACTCTGGTGCAAATCCCTTATAACTACGAATACCGGTGCAAATCCCTTATAATCACGAACTTGGGTGCAATTCCCTAAGAATTACGAATACGGCTTCGATGTCATAAGTCTAGTGCAATAATACCTATTTTGGACTACTGAATTTGTTTCATAGTCTACCTTTACCTAAATCTTATGGTCCACTCATTTACTGATAAACCTATGAATTCACTCAACCATTGTGTTGACCTTTAGCATGTTTAATTTCAGGACCTAAGGTGTGATTTCTAAAGGGGAGCTACGTGGATATCAATGAAGATGGATTCTGTGTTTACTTAAATTCGATGCAACTTTTATCTTTAAAAACTTATGTCATCTTTTAGGATTATGAATCTTTTGTTTAAAAGAACGTATGTAGTATGTTTATGACTCTTTTAATATTTTGGGAACATAACTGAAAACTCTGATATTTTATAATGCATCGAATGAAACTTTATTAAAACGTCTCTTTTGAGGTCGTTTCTTATATCTTGATTGTTGTACTATGACGTAACACCCCATTGTTACCATTCTGCTGCTACCTGATTTTGGGGGTGTTACAGATTGGTATCAAGAGCCAAGGTTATAGGGAACTGGGTCATTTTCAAAACCTAGTCTATAACCAAAATTTTTAAAGATTTTCTTTTCTTTCATTTGCAAAATGCAGAATCCTTCATCGCTTGTCCGATATCCGCGCACGCATCCTCCGATCCACTATCTGCATTTAGTGGTATTCTTTTAATTGCATATTATGTGTTTAACAAGTGGGTAAAACTTGGTATAATAAAAATTATGCATATGTATATATATACGGCATCCGTCCTATGGGGTACTGCCATATATATACTTCAATACTCGCTACTTGCGAGAAGATTAATTTTTATAAGCATTGATGCTATATAATAAAAATCATTCCTGATATATGATGAGTTTAATTTTGTATATGTTTAAGCAATTATAACGCGTTACTAAATATAAGTAATTTTCTTTCTCTGTAGTTCACCATGGAACGTTTCCCAATGGTTGCGTGGTGTTGAATGCTCGTGGAGTGTGAGGTTTCGTGTCTTTGTTGTAGCCTGTGCCCGGGACTTGTGAAGGCACCAGACAACAAGAATAGGTGGGAATTGAGTGGGACTGTGGCCACTGGGTGGTGAGAGGATGAGTAATGTGATCAGGGTTTGTCAGGTGGAGGTGTTGATGAGGGCATTGGATGTTGATTTGGTTGGTGTGATTGGTTTATAGACTGTTGGATTGATGATAATTGGTAAAAATTGACAGTAAGTTGCTTTTATTTTAACATATATATATGCACGCAATTCTTATTGATCTCGTGAAACAAATATTTGTTAGTAAGTTTCTTATGTGTGACGAAATTCGGTGTTTTTGATAAATTGTTATTTGGTTTGTGTTACTTGACATTTTTTTACAACGTAGAATGTTTAGACTCAAACTACCGTCATCCCCAACATACCATAACCAATACTCAATACCCACCCCATTTTCCCATCAAATGCACCCACCCCTCCCACCACAACCCCCCACCAACTCCCCGCACCCCCCCCCCCCCCTCACACCCCCGCCATGGTATAGATGAGGAGATTGAGGAGGGTTGATGGCCCTAGTGACGCCCGACGAGCTTCGGTGACTGTTCCTAGCACCTGCAGAGGTTGGTGGTTCTATACTCGTGGGACACCTTCTTACTCCTAGAAATCTGGAGAGTTGTAACGGCGAAAAAGCTCAGAGTGATTGATGTCTTGTGATAGGTTGTATATAATCTCTAACACTGCACTTAAACTATTCACCACCGGGGGGGGGGGTGATTATCTACATAATCTATGGGTACTGTAATTTTACATGTTTTTATGAATCTGGGGGGGTGGGGGGGGGGGGGCTTTAACTAATTAAACAAGCTTATATAAGCTTATATATTGAGCAATTTAAGAGTATAGGCACAAAGAGGTCTAGTGAAGAAGATGGTCGCTGTGAGCGATGACTGAGGTGATGATATGATTACTAATTGGGGAAGATCAATTCTCGAGTGACTCTTTAGAGGAGGCAGGTACAGAACCTGCAGACCTATTGCATGGGAGTTGGTTGCAGAACAGCCAAATTGCAGACTAGATGTTCTGATATGGAGAAAACGTAGAGGGACCGGGACTAGATACATGTATTGGATATGAGGAGCATCTTTGCAGTTCTGGAAAGAAAATTTCGGGACCGCCTAAGGAACCCCAGTTGTTTTCTTATTTTCCTGTTATCCAATGGAATGATCATCGTATCTTTTTGTATAGATACCTAAAAATCTTGCTAGTGCACGTTAGTGACCTTGTGCTACCGGGTGAATTTTTGTTCTCTCTGTAAACACCGCACCATATTAGGAGTTTATTGTATAAACCTTGTGCTAGAAACTTACGAAAACTATCGACTGTATCTTGGAATTATGGAAGTAGCATGAATGGTATATGTGTAGTACTAAGAAACCCATTGTAGTCTTTTTGAACCCTTTTAGTATCATAATTGTGGTGTTGGTGAAAAAACAATTCGTAATTTTATTTCGCCCTTCTATTTATTCATCCCAAGCCCTTACTAAAACATTATGATTTTTAGAAACTATCTCTTGTCACAACCAATTATTATAGCAACTAATTCGTTAAAATATTTCGTTTTCAACTCATACACTATTTGTTACCACACCATAAACCCCTCTTACCGCAGGGAGGGAGCGCGGGCTGAAACCGCGTCATGTGATTCTTTGAAAAAATCATTTTTGTTTACTAACCTCTTAGACCAATTTCTATTATTTCTCATAAAACAAATGTCGATGTCATTACAACTACCTTACTTTCACTTATGAAACTATCTTTTTATAAACCATTTTACCGCATCATGGGCAAACTATTTTACTCTCGTCCAATTAACTGACATTAATATAAAATATTCCAAAATCATATTTCGTATACATTTATGAATATACCTTCTTGACATCATTATATACTATAAAAAAAAACTATGTTCTCAATCACTTTAATACTATTTTGTAGACCATGAAGTCTATTTAACATGAAATGGTACGATTTCTGGAAAACAAATAATGATATGATCCTATTTTTAATCATTAAATTGTGTGCGACGACAATAACGTTTTTTGACGAGGACAGGACATGTGTTGGTTGGTCCTTAATTATGTAACCTGATCAGATTATGTCATAAGTCAGGAAATAACCACGTTTATGTCAGAAGCAGCGTGCTCTCTAAAATCTGTCCCTTCTTGGGAAAATAAAAATCTACATTTTGAGCGGGGGGAGTTTTCATGAATCAAACGCTCGCGCGCGTGGCCTTAGCTACGGATCACCATGCAAGAATCCCTTTTCAATTCAAATGCTTGGGAAAAGTCTCATACTTATCATCATAAATCAAACATCTTTCTTCCTTTCCTTTTAGTTATCCTTAAAACCTTTCCCCATCATTTTTGACTTAGAATGTCACTTTGACCAAGTCGAGTCAATAAAAAACTAGAAGACCCCTGAATCACCGACAAAGATCCGTTCAATTCTAGGATTGGTGGGTTATTACCAAGGGCTTATTGAGAATTTCTCTAAGATCGCCAAGCCCCTCACCCTGTTGGCTCAAAAGAATAAGACATATGGGTGGAGCGATAAGCAAGGCGAAAGTTTTCTTTTTATGTTTTGGAAGAGAAACATAGCAATGCTCCTGTCGTTTAGCATCCCCAGATGGACCAAATGACTTCGTGGTCTATTGTGATGCATCGAAACAAGGTTTTGGGTGCATGCTGATGCAACGAGGCAAAGTGAGAGCATACGCGTCAAGATAGTTGAAGACACATGAGAAGAATTATACCACCCACGACCTGGAGTTAGGTGCGGTGGTGTTTGCCCTTAAAATCTGGAGACATTATCTTTATGTGACGAAAAGTGTTATCTGCACTGACCACAAGAGTCTCCAGTACACCTTTGACTAGAAAGGGTTGAATATGCGCCAAAGACGGTGGATCGAACTGCTCAATGACTTCGAATGTGAGATCAAATACCACCCGGGCAAGGCAAATGTGGTAGCAAATGACTTGAGTAGAAAATAAAGGCTCAAGCCAAGGAAAGTACGTGTTATGAGTGTTACTATCCATTCTGGACTTAAGACTAAGATTTTAGAAGCGCAGGGCGAAGCTTCCAAGGATCTCAAAGCTCCAGCTGAATGGCTAAGAGAATTAGAATCGTACTTTGAGCGACGAGATGATGGTGGAATTTACTTCTTCGATCATATCTGGATTTCATCAGTTGGTGGTGTAAGGAAATTGATCATGGATGAAGCTCATACTTCTAGATATTCAATACATCCGGGTGCGGATAAGATGTACTATGATTTGAGAGACTTGTATTGGTGGCCTGGTATGAAGAGAGACGTTGCTGAGTACGTTAGCAGGTGTCTTACATGCTCTAAGATTAAAGCTGAACATCAGAAACCCTCAGGATTACTTCAGCAACCAGAAATCCCTGAGTGGAAATAGGAGAAGATAACAATGGACTTAGTCAAAAGTTGCCTAGAAGCAGCAGTGGATATGATGCGATTTGGTCATTATGGATAGATTGACCAAGTCGGCTCACTTCCTACCTATTCGTGAGGATTACAAAACGGAGAAGCTAGCAAGAATTTATATCAACGAGATAGTAGCAAGACATGGTGTGCCGGTGTCAATCATTTCAGACCGTGATGGTCGATTCGCATCACACTTATGGCAAGCTCTTCAGGAGGCGTTAGGTACAAAACTACACATGAGTACGGCTTACCACCCTAAGACCGACGGTCAGAGTGAGCGTACTATTCAGACGCTGGAAGATATGCTACGAGCTTGTGTTATGGATTTTGGTGGCAGTTGGGATACTCATCTCCCGTTGGTTGAGTTTTCTTATAATAACAGTTACCACACAAGCGTTAAGTGTGCACCATTCGAGGTTCTGTACGGGCGGAAGTGTAGATCCCCTGTAATATGGACTGAAGTGGGAGAAAGTCAGCCTATTGGACCAGAAATTATGCAAGAAACGACAGAAAAAATTATTCAGATTAAGGAAAGGTTGAAAACAGTAAGGAGTCGCCAGAAAAGCTATGCTAATAGGAGGCGTAAGCCTCTTGAATTCAAAGTTGGAGACCGAGTGTTACTAAAGGTATCTCCATGGAAGGGAGTGGTATGATTTGGTAAGAAAGGAAAGCTGGCACCACGATATGTGGGACCATTTGAAATAGTAGAGTGTGTTGGACCGGTGGCTTATCGGCTGAAGTTACCCTAGGAACTGAGCTGTGTCCACGACACGTTTCATGTATCAAACCTCAAGAAGTGCTTGGCTGAGCCAGATGTTCAAGTGCATTTGGAGGAGATCGAGATTGATGAAAATCTGCGTTTAGTCGAAGAGCCTATTGAGATTGTAGAACGAGATGTGAAAAAGTTAAAGCGAAGAAGAATTCTATTAGTCAAAGTTCGTTGGAACTCTCGGCAAGGAGCTGAGTATACCTGGGAACGTGAAGACCAATTCCGGAAGAAATATCCGCATATGTTCACTGAACCCGTACCTTCGTCAAGTGTCGCAACTTGAGCCTTGAGGACAAGGCTCTTCTAACAGAAGGAGACTGTAACATTTCGTATTTTCAGGTCATTTTACGACATTATATATTTCACTATATATTTTTAGTATTGTCCACGTTTGCTTTTAAATCGTAATCGTTAAGTTAAATCGCGTAAGCTAAAAATTATCATTCAATGTAAACGAGCATCAAGCAATTAAATGTTTACATCAAGAAAGTGTTAAATAATTATTGTGAGTATAATTATTATCTTTGCATATTTTATTTTTATTGGTTACGTAAAGTGTTTACGCTTCGCGATAAAATACGTTTAGGCATACCCGGAACCACCAAAACTTTTCTACGCTTCAACAAATACCCACAATTATACCTAATACCTAAAATTTACAAAATAACATCATATATATCAACACATGGCCGGATTTGATGAGAAAAACACAAGAAAATATCAAAAATCTTGCAACTTGCTATGTACATTCACCAATTAATAAAACCTTATGACTTTTGCAAGGCAAAACCATACCTTGACCAAAAAGACTTCCTAGATTTCCTCCTTATATCTCAAGAGTTTCTCATATGAGTCTTGGCTAGTCAAAGTAGTATATAAAGGAAGCAACTAGTAATAAAACATACACAACACTTTTCCTTATGCCTCATTAAGGACTTAGCTTATGACTAAAAAATGACCCAATTCCTTCTTTAATTTTCCTCTATAATTTTCTTTGGTCTTGTGGTCTTTCTAAATGGATAACTTTGGACTAGCTCATGTTGAATAAAGAGACTTAGACCCTTTAGAAAACTCATACACTTCATTCCTTAACTAGAAACACTTCACAGTCTACTCTTGTTTCCTTCTCTAGTCACGGCTTTAAGCCAAACCACTTACACACAAATCCATACAATTTTATTTAGCACCTTATACAAGTAATCTAAGGAACATATCTAAGGTTATACCAAAAAGGGTTTGGAAACTTTGGTTGGTTATTAAGAAAGGTTTTAGCAAAAATCTTTGAAACAGATAGGGTATTTCTTAAAACCTAAGGGTATAATTGTAGTGCAAGCGGTTTAAAAACTATACCCATGGTTTTAGATTTATTCTCATCACCCATTCAACACTATATAGGTTAATCTATAAACCATTATGTCTTTAACTTTATCAATTTTTTATGTTTTACCGATTATCTATATAACTAACCTCACCATTTATAAGGTTTTAAACATGTTAAATGATCAACTTACTTGTGGATTATGATTTTTTTGTCACACTTTTTCATATGATATGTGATGTGTAATCTCATGAATATGATAATTTTTATATGTTAACATATTGGTTTTAAAGTGGAAAATGTTTTTTAAGTATAAACTAGTGATTAAAAGTTATTTATAGGGAAAGTTATGAATTTATATGAAGTTTATTAAACTTGTGATCTTAGATCTAATGGAACAAATTATGATCTGGACCTATATAATATATACGACATAAGTATATTAAGAGTTAATAAAGGAATTTGTGGTATTTTAAATTGTTGAAAAAGTATATTATTAATAAACAAGTATATATACAATTTAATTATATAAAAGATACAAAAAGGGCCTTGTTTTTTGGATTGAAATCCAAACAGTAGGGCTTTTTCATTATTATAAAATAATATGCCTCATAGACGATTCCAAATGATAAGAAAAACTCAAAAAACCGAATTTATAACGAATAAGATCACGCTAAGTTACGATTTTTACGACTATTAAAAATACTTTATAAAACTATTTTTTAAAAAAGTTACTATTCATCACAGGAATTTATTTTAAAACATCCAATTTATATGATATAACTTTAGATTACGAGAGTGTGCCGAAAGAATTCGCCAATAAAACGGAGTTTAAAAAACGAATAAGTTACCTGGTTGCGGGGGGGGGGGGGGGGGGGGGGGGGGGGGGGGGGGGGGGGGGGTAGGTGGTTTCAGTGGGGGGGGGGGAGGGGGGGGGGGGACTAAAAAATTCTATAAAAATAAGTATATTAAACTGTTTATATGGAACAGTAAAAAGATCGACTAATTCATGCAAGAAAAACTAAAAATTTTGTCCCCAAGTTAAACTCAATTAGCCACCCAAGGATTAATACCAACCTCCGGCTAGCCCGACCTCCCCTCCTCGCCACCTTGGACTAACACGAGAAAGTTACTCCAGAATACTAAAGTATACATCAAAACCGATTAAAAATTAATAACAAATAATTTCCCAAAACTATTCGCTATGATTAGCAATCTAGAATTTATATGTGGTATTAGTTATAACCAAAGTACTATATTACAGGGAATTTTTATAAAGCGGCCCTCTTCGGGGTGGCGTTATCCGATAGAGACGTTGTATGTGCACTTTACGATTTCAAGTGTCCCCTACACCTCATACGTTACTACATGACCTCTTAAAATTTATGATAGCCCACAACGATAAGTATGAATGAGCTATACGCACCTATAAATAAATCAAAGGTGTTTTATTGCTTTATACGACCTATATTTGGATTAGGGTTTTTGCCTTCAGATAACCTACGTGACGCAATTTTCTATTGTGAAATACTTGTTGATTACCATTCACTTCGAGTGAAGTTCATAAAAAAGCCCCCCCACCCCTTTTTACTTACTTGATTGTTTTTACAAACTCTACGGGGGTGAAATACATATGCTTGTTTACTATTGGACAACAAGTGGTTTTTTCCAAAGTGATACAAAGTATGCTAAATCCCAGATTACAGCCTGATTATTAATGCCCCTCAGTTACCTTATTGCTGTGAAGGTCCTTAATTAACATGAACTGTTAATATGTTATTGTAGTAAGCGCGAGTGTTATGGATAATTATCGGGAACTAGACAATCCTCACCTTTTCCTTGGGTCACTAGTTTGATCAAGGTGCATTTTAACATTTGAGAGTTTGTTAGTTTGGCAAGCATCCTATATTCTGTTGGGGCACAGATAATAGTTAAGGTTTTCGGGGCACATGGAGCAGTGCAATAATAAATATTTTGGACTACTGAATGTGTTTCAGAGTCTACTATTACTTCGATCTTGTGGTCTGCCCTTTTTACTGATAAACCTATGATTTCACTCAACCTTTGTGTTGACTTTTAGCATGTAATTTCAGGTCCTATGGTATGAAGATTGGACGGGAGTCGTGGCGGATATCAATGAAGATGGATTCTGTGTTTTATCTATATTCAATGCAACTTTTTATTATCTTTAAAAACTTAAGTCATATTTTGGGTATTATAAAGCTTTTGTTTAATTAAGAATGTTTATGACTTTTAAAACATATAAAACCTAATGTATGAACTATGATATTTTGCTATGGCATCGAATGAAATCTTATCTTAAAACGTCCATTTAAGGTCGTTTCCTATATCTTGATTGTTGTACTTTGACGTAGCACCCCATTGTTACCATTCTGTTGCTACCTGATTTTGGGGGTGTTACAATGGTTAACAGGATTCGCAATAGACTTTCGGCTTGGAAAGCGAGATCCCTCTCAATGGGGGGTCATCTTACCTTGATAAAATCGGTCATTGGTAGTATCCCCATTTATTTCTTGTCTTTATTCAAAACGCCTTTGAAAATTATTAAGCTTCTCGAATCTCTCCGTTGTCGTTTCTTTTGGGGGTTCAATGAAGATTAGTGTGGTATTTCTTGGGTTAAATAGGATAGTATCATTGTTAGTCCTAAACATGGAGGTTTATGGTTTGGTAGTTTGTTAGCAAAAAATCTTGCTTTGCTTGGTAAATGGAAGTAGCGGTATATTACAGAAAAAAGATGCTCTTTGGCAGAAAGTCATATGTTGTTTCTATGGTGTTGATGGTGGTTTCTATTCTTCGGTATGTAGGTGTTAATAGTTGGTCTAAGGTTTGTTGGTGTGTGACATCTTTCAAGTCCATTCTGTAACATTGAATTTCTTCGACTAGTTCTTTTAAAAATTCTTTCTCTCTTAAAGTGTCTTTCTCTATTGTTGACACCATTGTGTTGTGATGATATCCATGATGTTACGGCTCGTGTTTCCGCCTTGGCGGGGTGTGACACTCTTCGCGTTAGATTCTTTCCAGGATTGCAAGATCGGCCAAAGATGGGGGATCGTAGATGGTAATTGGAAAGGTTTATGGGCTTGGCGAATTCCACCAAGAGGTAGAGCCTTGGATGACATTTCTTCTTTAACCTCCCATATTGGAAATTTTACCCTTTCTGATGGTGATGATAAATGGGTTTGGAAGGATGATGCTTCTGGTAACTTCAAGGTTAGTAATCTTTCTGTTTGCATCCAAAACAACCTCTTCGCGGACAGTTATCTCGAGCTTCACCATATTTGGAACTCTTGGATCCCTAGAAAAGTGAACTTATGTGTATGGAGAGCTTTTATTAATCGATTGCCTATAAGATTACATCTGATCATGAGAGGGGTCATTTTGAACTCGACTTCTTGTCCTTTTTGCAACACTTCGGATGAATCTATTGATCATTGTCTCATATCGTGCTCTGTTGTTATTCCTATATGGCGTAAGGTTTGGGCTTGATGGGGTCTTGACCCTTCGGTTTCATTTCTGTCTTTCTCCATCTCTGATATTTCTTTGGCCAAAATTAGTTTTTCAAACAAGCCAGTTTTGTCCAAGATCCTCCATGGGGTGTTCTAATGTATGATATGGTCTATATGGAAATGGAGAAATAAAGTGGTAAATACCTCTTTTGCCTCTTTGATTAATGCTAAAAATGAAGATATTTTTCCTTCTATTTAAAGGTTATCCAAGATTCGGATTGCTGCTAGACGTAACCGTTTATCTCTAAAGTGGACTTATTGGATTTCTAGCCCTTCTTCATTGCTTGATAGTGGGTAGTTTCTTAGTTTTGGCCGCGGTGTTAGCATTTTTGTTTCTTTCTTTTTTTGAGTTTGTACTTTGCTCTCTACCCTTTCTTGGGGTTTTGTTTTTAATAATATCTAGCCTTTAAAAAAAAGTAACCACTAGGAAAAAAAAAATCATCTCGATGTTGATTGGTTTTAATTTCATCCCAATGTTACTAAAATCTTCATCGCATTGCATATAAGCCTCTATCTAATTCAACCTACCACATCATTACTAATGGTAATTAAAAGAGTGGGTTTTCTACAAAAAGCATATGTCACCTTGTTACTCGCACACGACCTATGTTTAATCACATAATGAATTTCTCAAAAAAAAACTCACCCTACATGCATGCATTTTGTTAAATGTCTTTGAGTTTGAAAATACTTAAGAGCTTGATGATCCGAATAGACCACAAACTCCCGTTGAATAAAATAATGCTTCCACTTCTTCATAGCTTGAACAAACACATATAACTCTTGCTCATAAGTCGACCAGTTTTGCCAAGCTTCAGTTAACTTCTTACTATAAAATGCCACAGACCTACCTTCTTGTGACAGAACAGCTCCAATTCTGGTTCCACAATCATCACATTATAATTCAGAAACTTTATCAAAATTAGGAAAAGAAAGTATCGGTGCGGTTGCCAATCTTTTTTTAATCACTTTGAAGCTTTCTTCCCCTAATTAGTCCAGTTGAATGGACCTATCTTCAAGAAATTAGTAATTGGTGCCACAATACTACTAAACTCTAACAAATCTTCTATAAAAAGTCTCTAATCCATGAAAACTCCGAACCTCGGTCAAAGTCTTTGGTGAGGGTCAATCCCTAACCGCCTTAACTTTATCATCACCATCTACATGAATACTCTTAGAACTAACAATATAACTAAGAAAAAGAAGCTTGCTAGTATGAAAAATACATTTCTTTAAATTTGTATACAAGTCATTTTCCTCCAATGCCTTTAAAACGGCTCGTAGACGATCTAAGTGTTCATTCTACGTTCGGCTATAAATCAAGATATCATCAAAATAAATCACAATCAAAAACTTACCATTTCATTAAAAAATTATAAATTTAATAATATTAATATAATTATATATTAATAAATCCCATTATTATTATATATTTAAATGGGTCATTAAGATACTGATGTTCAATCAAACACATAAAGGTACTTGGTGTGTTAAACAACTATATGGCAGGATATTAGCCCGTATTTTTGTATGGTATTTAGATATGTATGATTGTATTGGGTCAAGACCAAAGGTGGGTTCTAGATTATTCCTTGTTATCCTAATTAAAAGGTTCGTCTATTTTGTACTCACGAGCAGCCTGGACAACACAGAAGGGATTTTAAACCCCTAAGTGTTATATCTTACATGGTATCAGAGCCAAATACAACCGATCCTCCCTAAACCTTAATTTTTTTTCAGTCGCTCATTTAGTTTAATATATTGTTGTGTTGGTGATTTGTGCCTGGTCACAAATCCACACGTTTGATTCAAGGTATTCGTGCTTTAGGTCATGATTTTTTTTGGTTTTCTTTGTTTCTGTTGGTTATTCTGTTTTGTGTACGCAATTCACCACGGTCTCTTTGTTTACTGCCTTATTTGCTCGACATTATAAGCCACTTTCACACAATCTCCTTTACAGTTTCATTCATTCTTATACAATCCAAACCTAAAATCCTATTATTCACGTGATATGTCTAACGGTTCTAGCAACAATAATACAACCAATGATCTTTTGCTAAAATTAATTGGTTAATTAGCCTCATTAATTGGTTATTAAAATACACTATAGGCCATATGATTCGATCTTACCATCCCACTATATCTCACCCGGTTACCTATCAGGCTTCACCTAGCCCAACTAGTTACACCGGCCCACCTCAAACAACCATGCAACCAAGCCTTGGTGTTTCTCCTTTAGGCCTATTACCTCAACTGGCCCAACACTACTATCAAGTTGCCAAGGCACTGGCTTTTCTATGCCCGTGGGCTAGCCCACATACTTCATGCCTAATATGCGCAGCCCGACTAATCATCGCCACAGGTACAGCCCTTTAGGACTGTCTGCAGGTAAGCCCCCTGGTTAAACTTGGGACCCACTGCTCCCTTGGGTACAAGCTATATGTTGCCTATGCCTTTCACTACGGGGGGTACCCTTCGTGACGCTCGCTTCTGGCAGCTTGGATTTTCAATACAGGTGCGAAGCTCTTATCTTCAATAATTCAGTTTTAAATAGTCTAGTGAAAATTTTGTAATACGTGTATGTGTCCGTTTGTCTCGGTTGGTGACGGGTTCATTTTTATACCGTCACTAATAGGGCATATGTATTTTGCTCAACTCCAACTAGATCTCTTCACTTATATAAGTGTTTATTATCAACCTCTCACTTGTCAAGAATTTAGTTATATGTTCAGTCATTTGTTGTGCAATAATTGTATCTATCGAATTTGATGGTTTTTTGGCTTTTTCCGTTATGGATTTCCTGATTGCGTCGAGTGCTTTCTACGATGCGACATCTCTGGGGGATCTTTACCTTAGTCACTGCTCCATCTGCCTATCCTCATGCTTTCCTTGGTAGTCAACATACCGTAGGGCATCAAACGCCTGGACACCTAGGGGGTGAAGTGATGCGTCGCCTTGTTTCTTTATTTTTATTTCGTTATAATAAAGAGAAGCCTCCGTTCTGTGACATATGCTGTCAGCTTGGCAAAACGTGAGCAAATTTGTTTGTTAGCTCCAACACGCGTGATTAGTTCCTGTTATTTTGATAACTTATTCACCTCGGTTGTGGGACTTCACCCATTCTGAAGTCTCTTCTGGTTTTAAAATATTATGTCTTGTTCTTTAGATCATTATTCTCATTTTTGTTTGGGTTTTATCCTCTTGGTTAATAAAATATGTGTCGTCGTACACAAGTCATCGTAATTTTCGTCAATTATGTTCGCACTCTAAGTTAAGTGTGAAATCAAGTCTTTCCAAATGTGATCATGGGGTGGTGAATTCGACAACGTCGCCTACATTACCCTTTTGTTTGCACAAATGGAATTTCCAATTCCTCTTTTTCGTGTCCTCAAACCTTCAACAGGATGGGGGAAGTCCGATTTGAATGGTTCGTACAATTAAAAACCTCATTCGCACCATTATTTTCACAAGAGCAATCCCTCATCCACCATCTTTTTATGTGTAGTCTTAATAGGGCCACACACTTACTAAATATCTTGCCTTCAATGCTATTGCTAATGACATTCCACTTACAACCCATTTATTTGGCAATAGTTCCCAATTATTACCCCTTTTAGTGTATTTCTGGTTTATTAATGTTACCCTCACCTTTAACCATCTCACAAACTTGAACCACGTGCAACACCCTCTATTTTTTTTAGGATATGCCTCTTCTCATAGAGGGTATCGTTGCCTTGACTTACACACTAACAAAATAATTATTTTACGTCATGTCACTTTTGATGAAACTGTATTTCTGTATGGCTCCATCATACCTAAATCCACTTTCGCTTATACCTTTTCAGAAGATACCTTTGATCTACACCCTACTGTTCCAAATCCTACCCTTACCACACCAACTATTGGACAAACTGATCCATTACCACACCAACAACATCCAACCGAACCCGTATCCCACCAGTCCCCTACTGCGGCCCCACCAACACCTGATCCATTACCACACCAACAACATCCAACCGAACCCATAGCCTAACAGTCCCTTACTGTAGCCCCACCAACACCCGCTTCCCCATCTTCGGCCCAACTACATTCATCGGTCCAACAACCATCCTACATCGCCCATCATACACGAGTTCAACTTCAATTCTTACCTATGGCTGTTCCGCACCAAACCATAACAGTTTTGGACGAACATGCTCCCGCTATTATCCAAAATCCCCCAGTTAACCCAAACCCTAACTCAGTTCACCCTATGGTTATGCGTTTTCGTGTCGAGACCAACTGTTCCACTGAGCATCTTAATTTACATGTGTCTTCGGTCTCTCCTTTACCAAAATCTTATCGTGATGCGTTTAATGATCCAAATTGAAAAAATGCTATGCGTGATGAATATATTGCGCTTATTAAAAACAAAACTTAAACTTTAGTTCTTAGACCACCTGATACTAATATTGTAACATCCGTGATTTAATCAGGTTACTGATACCTTTAGAAATGGCTAAGAGTTTATTATGTGTGATTCTTGTGTGCTAAGTGGTTTGATTAGGTGCATGATATTGTTTTGAGGTGTATGATCGTCTCATTTTGAGTGCATTTGTGTTTGGTGATGAGTATTCCATTTGTTCACTTATAGTGATATCAGAAAGGAAAGACGTATTGCATGTAATGCTACGTAAATAGTTGGATGAGTTTATGTTAAGCGATTTTGGGAAATGTGTCATGTTGGAAGTAAGTGAAGTGAGTGAAATTTGGATATTTAGGGTAGACTTTCTAAATATAGAAACTGAAATGTGAAATAAAAAGTTATTTTTAGAAAGTTAAGTAAGTTGCGTTTATGTAAAAGGTTTTACCCAAATTCGCTTAGGTTTTTATAAAAACTTAAGGTAATGAAGATAATTAGTTAATTAATAAAAAGATAAAAAATTAAAAAATATATAAAGGGGTGTTAGTCGGCTGGTTTTAAAGAAAAGAAGAAAAAAAAGGAAACAAAGTTTGACTATAATTAGGATTCTAAGGATTATAAATACAAAACCAATAAAACCCTAAATCACTTTTCTCTCCCTCTCTCTCTATGTTCGGTCGAAGCCCCCAAAAAAAGAAAAAATAATAATTTTTTATCAAGAGCAAGTTGGTGATTTAGTGTTCAAGAATCAATGTTTAGGTATGTTCATTAACCCTAGTTGTTTAGTTTTCTTTAAAATCATGTAACAATTAATATGGTAGATCATTAGGGTTTTAAAAACTTCTGTAATTAAGGATGTATTAATCATGCTAGTGTTTTTAGGGTTTAATTAGGATCATATTGGTGTAAACGGTTAGGGTTAGATCGCGTTAATTTAGGATTTAGAGTTGAGCAGAATTTAGGGCTGTGTTCAACTAATGATATCTTGATGATAGAAACGTGTTTTGATATGATTCAAAAGCCTAAATTTAAGTTTAAATAGTCTATTTTTCAAAACGTCCGGCCTCGAATGATTTTGAGTTTTGGAAGTTGGACAAATGTTGGTTACAAGAAAAGTTGTCAAAACAGTAAATACGGGTCAGAATTAGGAGGGTAAAACCCTAACTTAAAAGTGGAGTTAAGGTTAGATAATCTACAGTGTTTAAGTTCAATATGTATATAAAGAAACCCTATAAGGATAGCTTCTGATTATATGTCTAAGTATGGTAGTTAGGGCCATACATTTTAGTGTGCAAT
>BQNB010051655.1:1104-40875 GCA_026074375.1 Tanacetum coccineum | reverse complement strand
CCTTTATGTTTCCATACGCCGTATCCATGAAGATGACTATTCGAAGATACAATAAATCAAGTAAATTGGGAAAGATATCACTGATTGATTGAGAACGTAGCGCGCACTCCAAGGAATCTAGCCTAATACGCCGTATCGACCTAGCCAGATACGGCGCATCAAGTCTTTTTCTGACACTATAAATAAAAGACTCAAAAATGAGTTTTCGGTGTGCAATATCATATTCTTTATACCATACTCATTAAAGACGAATTTTAGAAGAAAAGATCAGCCACCAAGGTCAAGCATTGATCACGAATCCATAGAAGACATCGTGTAATTTTTACTCTCTTAATCGTTCGATTTTTAATTGTTTGATTACGCTTGTATAATTACAATGGTCGCGGGCTAATACCCTCAGGTATTAGCCATCTTAATGAAATTTTAATGTTTGGTTTATTTTAAAATCGATTTCTTAATTTATCGTTGATTGTTTAATTATGTTTATCACCTCATACTTGTTTATGTGTTTGAATATGCGACCTATCATTCAACTGGGTCTAGTGATACCTAAAAAGTAATCTAGATACCGGGATAACTCTCCATATCATGTTTTATATTACAGGACCAATAGGATCACAAATAACGTTATGTCTTTGTTTTTAAATACGTTTATGTTTCAGCAATCATGCTCTTAATTAACTGATAAAGATTTGAATAGTGGATTATCGGTATATAAAACACTATCAAACAATAAGTAGGTAAAGTCCCGTTGGGCTAGGGTTTTAACAGGATCACCACTGCTTTGATTCCTTAAGATAGATTATAATTAAACTAAAGGATGCTTTATGCGGACGCGTTAATTATGACAGGATTAATTGTGTCTAGGTCTTAGGATGATGACCCGCCTAAGTCTTAAGAATGATATGCCGCTTTGAGATAAGTAAATCATTGCACTAAAACAAACAAACCAGCATTGAACCGGATTTAATATGGCTAATACAGTTTTCTATTATTTGGCTTGTACTGCTTTTCTATATTCTGATTTTCTTCTTTTGTGTTTATTGTGTATTGAATTGATATTTGTTTCCACCAAACTTGTGCCAGTCTCTCAGGCTGAAAACCCCCCATATCATTAGACAACGTATATAGCATAGGTTTAACCAGTATATAGCATAGGATTAATGTTCCACTCTTAGTGTTCGACACCCTACTTACCGCGAACTCCATCTTGACCGGGTACACTGCTCGTTAAAGTGTTGTTTTAGGTTTGTCGGCTAAATATAAATTTAAAACTTGATAATCAAATAATTGACCCTACACGACAGCACATCAGGTTTTTGGCGCCGCTGCCGGGGAGTGAATTAATTAAACCTTATTCTTATTAGTATTTCTAACCATTAATTAATTTAGTTTAGAGTAATCTAATTATTTAAATTCTGTTTGTATTTATTCGCATTGTGTGTTTTAATTGTTTGTTTAAATTCCCGCATTTAATTGTTTTTAAATAGTATTCTGTTCTGACTGATCACCTGATACGCCGTATCCACCAGTTGGATACGACGTATCAAACCTTCTGCTCAGGACAGCGTATTGAGTTTTACAGTCTAAACGGCGTATCTGTTCTCCAACAATACGGCGTATTCCGTAAACTCTATACGGCGTACTGACATTCAACAGACCTATACGGCGTATTCACATTAATTGGATACGGCGTATATGTCAATTGATACAATAGCAATCCGATCTTCTATATCCTACTAACAATTTCCTCCATTTTTGAGAAAGTGGTGATCGCTTGTCGCAACTCAGGATGGTACCAAGCTATGATGACGCAAGGAATGGGAATGGAGAGCATAATAACTCACGGATGATCACAACTTCCGAACTAAAAATCAGTGATGAATTCTTGAAAATATTGCAGGACAACGCCTTCAATGGCATGGATGGAGGGGACGTTACCGATCACATTGCAAAGGTGCTCGAAATAACTGAATGGATTAAGATGCCTAATGTGGAAAAGAATGAACTACGATTACACGTCTTCTCAAAATCACTCAGTGGAGATGCCAAGACATGGTGGAACAATGAAATAAATGAAACAACTATTACCTGGAGTGAACTGAACGATAAATTTTTTCATAAATATTACCCATTGTCCCATACTTGCAATAGCAAAATCCCTGATGACCTGGACAACGGTACGGATTACTTTGAATTTATATATTGGCTGGCATCAAAGTATGACAACTATTGGGAGATTGACAAAAATACCAAAATTGGGCTATGGGAATTTTATGTGAATGAACGTACTAAAGGAACGATTGGTGACCTCGACGAATACAAAGAACCATGCAAAAAGACATGTTCGGATACATTCTATAAACCCTATTTAGACGCACAGGAAGCAAAAGACATTTACAAAGTCATTAATAGGGAATATTCCCCGATACCAATCCCCGCTTGCCGCGATATCGACAACCCAGACGAACTGTGCAGAACTGAAGAATTCACAGTCGTACGACATTCGATACGCAATGATGAAGAATTCGTTACTATAGGTCCAAGCAAAGTTAGCACTGTAGAAAGAACTCTTGGCAGCATGTCTTGCATCTACCACGAACTTTTCAACATAAAAGATCATGGATGGATGGTAACACGTACCATATAAATGAAGTAACGAGAGGAAAAAGGTAAAACTTAAAGACCAGCTGAAACAAAAGTGCTTCCCAGGAGGCAACCCGGTCATTTTTATTGTTTTTCGCATTTTAATTGTTTGTTACACGAGTCTGTCTTCCCGGACACTTTATACGGCGTATCAAAACCCTCTGGATACGGCGTATAGATATGTCTGGACGTTATCAGTTTTAAAATCTTAATATTTAATTGTTTTTACAGGAACCATATGGCGTATCCTAGGGTTTGGGATACGACGTATTGATCCTTATACAGTTGTGTGTTTAATTGTTTTCTTATAGAATTATTGCGAGATAGAATTTGCACTTGTCTTCTAATCTTTTATGCAGGACCTTGCTGAAACTATGATATGGTATATTCTGAAAAAGACACGTGTTGAACTTATCCGAGCATTCTGAAGCCCTAGTCAACACACATTTTGTCTCAAAGACTCAGCTTGGAGAATTATCACGAGCAAAACATCAGGGAGTTTTCTGTAATAATTCTATTTTCCCTTATTATTTAATTGTTTTATCTATACAACGAGGACGTTGTATAATTTAAGTAGGGGGATGGAGAATTAGAATGTACTTGTCTTCTTTTTTACAAAATAACATGCAAAGTGATTAAAACGGCCAAAATTAAAAAAATTTCAACATGACTTTTGTAAAAATCACTAGTTACATTACCTAGCGCACTATAACCTTTGATATGTATTGTGATAATTAAGCCTATTTCGTTTCCAACTATTTAATAAAAATTCCACAAAATTATGAGTGTGTCGGTGATGTAGTGGACTTTAGAACTTGGCTTGGTATATCACTCGAGACCGCAATGATTATTACTATTGATTTAGATGGAGGAACATGTTCAACTGATAAATTTCTAGGATTAAACCAAAAATAGCCCACATGTCATAAAATTAACTAACTAACTATTGTGGTGTCATTTTCTTGCACCCAACGCACCCTTAATAGTTTCCATCTAGGTTTTCTTCTTCCCCACATTGTATACGCAAACATGCATAATTAACTTTACATTAACCCGCACGATCTCGACCCATAAGTTTTATCACAAGGTCGCTTTATCGTTCGAGACACAAGGACGTTTGGTGCACTGAGTAGACCCAACAGCGGCTGTTGTGGTACTTCTCTTTGTAGCACATTACAGGACAGACAAGCAGTGCGCTTGTGTATGGCTGTTGGCGTGCATTGGAGGTGCATCTTTAGCAGTGACTATTTGGCAAGTATAGTGGGGTCTTAGTACGAACCACGAGCATGATGGGTTTGCTTTTTACGGAGCCTGTGACGCACCAACCGCGAGCAAAAGTCTCGTTGTGGTTCGTCTTGGGTTGACTTGGTAACGCACATGCCATAGGTCGAGGTCACAATGTAAGAAACTCTGCGACATTTTATGCTTAATCTGTGCATTTACTAATTCCCTAGCGAAGCAAACCCCCCCCCCCCCCCCCCCCACCCCCCCCCCATTGCAAGTTCTTATTACATGTTTAAGGTTAATGAAATTTCCTGGTTTCGTTATTATTATCACGTATGGTATGTCATTTACAAGCTTTACTACATGTTGTTATTTTAGGTATGTCACGACCCAAACCTTGAATGCGTACTCCTCACATTAACCCCGTATGGATTATATGTCGTGTATAGGTCATGCGACACCGAAGTCTCGTTAAACTACATGGCGAATGATATATAAATGTTAAACTACGAGTACGACTTACCGAGGTCCAAGTTTGCCACACGATGAGGAAGGATGATGGTGATAGGAGCTCGAACCACTCTTGGTTTCCACCCCCCTTTGTAACCCGACGTCTACCTAGCTCTTGAATCAACAAAAACCCTAAACCCAAACCGTATTGCTTACTTCTTGTTTTCAATTTTTGTTGTGCTTAAAAGAGTTGTGCATGGTTCCTTATTTATACGCAAGGTTCACTGTTCCTGAGGTTATGCATGTGAATGACATTATTTACATACACTATTGATGTATGATACTATTTATCATAATAGTTCTTTTCTAATACTGTTAGGGATTAGATGCCTTTGTTGAATTGAAATTTGAAACAAGACAACATGTGAATGAATTTTTTTTTGAAAGGTGTAGGACATTGGATGTAAGAAATGTAATGATAGTATTGGTTTGCTTATTTTGAATTTTTCTATGATTAACTTAGATATGCATTTGTATATTTGAGTTTTGAGGTGATGAAACGTTAAGGTATATTGTTTATTTAGTAATATTTAAATATTGGTCAATTTATAGTTTTATTTATTGACGTATGAACGGGTTCACAAAATAATATAGTCATGCGACTTTGTTTCGCAAAGCGAGAAAGATATGATTTTTATTGCTACACGTTTTTTAAGTACCCATTTTGTTCTTAACGAAATGACGTTTTATACGTGCTTTATAATTCTCAATAGCGTAAATTATTGCAGGTCGCCTTGAGGATAACTTTTATGAAGGTAATGGCAAAAATTGAAATTGCTTGCGTTACTACTCTTGTGTATAATGACAAGGAGTTCTAATTTTTTTTCCGAGGTGCTACATCTGCCCCATGTTATGCGATTTCGTCCCGAAATCAAGACGTTGCGGTAGATCGCGGATTTGTGAATATGTGAGGGTATTTTTCCCTGAACTGGTCTTCGTGTTCCTAAGTGTACTCCGGGCCTCTACGTGCATTCCAACGAACTTTAACGATAGGTTAGACGCTTAGCTTAAGTTGCTGGTACCTCACGGTCCATTATCCTAAGTGTTCTTCAACGAAGTTTATGTTTGTACGTCGAGTTGGATTTCCTATAGAGGAGTAACGAGTGTGTCATCGACAAAAATTTCTTTTAGTGCTGACGTGGTCACATTGTGTACTCGACTAAGTATTGAGGTAATTCCAAATACGGTAAGCTACTGGACAATCCATTCTATGATTCAAAAAGGGTCCTATATAACGAGGGTTCATACTTTCCACGTTTTCCTAAAATCGCATTAAGCCCTTCATTGGGCGCAGGACGCTTAAGCATAACCTTATCTCTGACTTCAAATTCAAGGGGCATACGCCTCTTGTCAGCATAGCTCTTTTATCGATCACGCGTCGGTTGGATGCGATCTCTAATCTTAAAAATCTTCTCCGTAGTCTCGTGAATGATCTCTGGTCCGGTGAGTTGTGCTTCTCCAACTTCAGCCCCAACTAAAGCGTGGAACGACACTTCCTACGTAAAGTGCTTTGCGGAACGGTGCTGCTTTAATGCTACGTTGTGATATCCTCTTAATTGTACAAAAATTCTAAAAAAGGGTTAGATGTCTATCCTAAACCATTCCCGAAGTCAATCACGCAAGCTCTTAGCATATCCTCTAATGTTTGAATGGTTCTCTTACTCTGACCATCGGTCTGAGGATGATAAGCAGTACTCAAGTCCAACTGTGTACCCAATGCCTTATGCAAGGATTGCCAAACTCTTGAAGTGAAATGGCTATCACGATCGGAGATGATTGACACCGGTATTCCATGTCTTGCTACTATCTCCTTCATGTACAGCCTCGTCAATTTTTCTATCGAATCCGTCTCCTTCATTGGCAAAAAGTGAGCAGACTTGGTAAGACGATCAACAATGACCCAAATCGAATCGAATCCATCTGCCGTTTTGGGTAGCTTGGTGATGAAATCTATTGTTATCTTCTCCCACTTCCATTCTGGTATATCGGGATAGACCAATAAACCAGAGGGCCTCTGATGTTCAGCCTTAACCTTAGCACAAGTCAGGCATTTGCTGACATATGTGGCGATGTCAGCCTTCATGTTTGGCCACCAATACAACATCTTCATGTCATGGTACATCTTGTCGGATCCTGGATGAATAGAATACTTTGACTTATGCGACTTGTTGCATAAATCAAAGGATCACATGTCATAGTAAACTTGGTAAACCAACTTTTATTATCCAGACATAATGTTCCATCAGCGCTGGCATCTAACTTCTTTAGCATGCCACCAATATCTTCTGCTTCAATATTTTCAACCTTAACTGCTTCTTTCTGCGCCTCAAGGATTCGTGAAGGAAGGTCTAAGCCATTGGTCATAACCAAGGCTCTTACTCGCAATGGTTCGATTCTTTCCTTTCGACTCAAGGCATTGGCTACTACATTTACTTTCCCCGGGTGATAACGAATTTCGCAATCGTAATCACTTAGGAGTTCTATCCATCGGCGTTGCCTCATATTGAGGTCCTTTTGGTCTAGGATATGTTGTAGACTCTTGTGGTCGGTGAAACAACTTACACTCATCGTAGCCATATAATAGTGTTCTCCAGATCTTCACGGCGAAAAATACTATGGCTCCTAACTCCAGATCATGAGTTGTAGTAGTTTTTCTCAGTAGAATTTTCAGCTGGCCTAGATGGTATGTAATATCCTTCATCCTTTGAATCAGTCGACACCTAACCCTTTTTATGGATGCACGCTAATACACCACAAAATCAGCACTGCCTTCCGGTAGTGCAGATAGGTGCCTGGCGCACTAGTTTTGTGTCAATAGTGGAAAGCTTATCCATATTCTTCAACCCAATCGAACTTATGGTTTTCTTGCGGAAAGTAAGTATAGGCTTATGCTTTATTTTAGAGAATCCTTCATTGAATCTCCATAGTAAACCTGCATGACCTAAGAACTGGCGAATGCTCCGATAGGAGTAGTTGGAGTTGCCCAATTCTTAATCGCTTCAATCTTAGCTGGGCTCCACATGAATACCAATACTATCGATCACGTGTCCAAGGTACTTCCCGTAGGGATCCAAAATTCGCACTTGGGATAATTTGAGCATAAAGTCTTTTTTTCTTCAACAACTCTAGATAGTCTTCAGGTGTTCTTTCGTGTTCTTTCTCGTAACAGAGTATATGTAGTTTATCGTCAATTAAATAATCACAAAACTTGTCCAAGTATGGTTTGCACACCTGGTTCATGAGGTAAACTGAATACCGCAGGTGCGTTGGTCAACCCAATGCATAACTGACTAATAGTGTCTGTCATCGTGTATGAAAGCAGTCTTGCGGAATATCTCTTCTTAACCCTTAACTGATGATAACCTGACCTTAAGTCAATTTTTGAGTAGATGCTGGATCCTTGCAACTGGTCGAATAAATCATCAATCCTTAGTAAGGGATAACGATTTTTCACTGTATTTTTGTTTCAACTACACGATAATTCGTACACATTCAAAAGTTCCACTCTTTCATTTTTGACAAACAGATTGGTGCTCACAAACGGAGAGGAACTTGGTCTTATAAAACCTTTGTTAAAAGTTCTTTTAGCTGCTCGGCTAGTTCTTTCATTTCTGCAGGTGCCAGGACGGGTGGGTGCACGTTGTAAGGTGAGCTCGGGTATCAGCTCGATTTGAAATTCTACTTGGCGTGTCAGGGGTAATCCTGGCAAAATCTTAAGGAAACACTTCCGAACGTCTTTTGACAATAGGCACATCTTTATTTCTCCTTTTTGGGGATTTCATTTCCTTTCCTTAATGTTTGGAGCATGAACACTTGACATCCTTGGGTTGATGTTCTTCTGCGTACTAATCGCTCGAGAGGAATCTAATTTCGTTTTGTTTTTAACTCCGCTCCTTTCCCTTGTACGATTAGATTATCATTTCTATAGGGATAGATGTACTTCTCATAACACACAACCTCTGCGTGATGTTCGGCCATCAAATCTAATTCCGACGATGGACCGTCAATACTTCCTAGCTTCTATAGGGAGTAAGTCGATTTTGAATAGGTGATTTTGCAAGTTAAGAGTACACCCTCTTAAATGTATTGTGTTAGCAGACTCTTTCAGTCGGTAACTCCTTCGCTATAATTAGTGTCTAGGGTTGTAGGATGGATGTCTATATATTTACTGAAAGCATATGACATAAAGCTTCTATCCGCACCAGTATCAAATAGCACCGAAGCATAAACATTGTTGATCAGGAACGTACCATTCACCACGTTGTTATCTTTCACCGCAGCTTCACCACATAGGCTGTATACTCTGCTTGGTGCTCTGCGTCCTCTTTGAGTGCTGGTGATGCTTGGTTACTTTTCCTATAGGTTCCCTTGATTCTGCTCTCTGGATTGTTCTTGGGACTTTGGGGTTGCTCGAATTTGGTTTCCTGCCTTGATTCCATGGTTTCGGACACTTGTTTGGTAATGTCCCTTCTTGCCACATCCAAAACTAGTGACACTCTTCCCTGTCCTCCTGGTTGCCAGGTCTAATTTGGCTCGTGAGACGAGGTGGGCTCGGGACAGTCTTTGACCTTATGTCCTGCCTCTTCCACAGTTGTGACAGTGGAGGGACCCCCCTCCACACCATGCATTAGTGTAGGTGTCGTCCACACTTCCCGCAGTAAGGTAATTTCCAACTGTAAGAACTTGACCAGCTATAAACATTGCTGCCTTTGGGCGTTTGTTGGGATTGAGATTGCCTAGCGTGGTAGTGTTTGTGGTTTTGTGGTTTCCGTTAAATTTTCTTCTTGTAACCAGAGTTTTCTCCTAGTTCCTGTACTACTTGGTACATCAGTCCTTGAGCCATTTCAATTGCTTCATGCAAATCTACTGGTTTAGACGAAGTTACATTACCCTTGATGTTCAGAGGTAAACCTTCAATGTAACGTTCCAACAACCGGTCGGTCGTTGGGTACCATTCTGGGACATAGAGGATATGTTTCTTGGATAATCGTTTGATTATAGGCGGTAAGGTTTGTGCCTTTCACTTTTAAGTTCCACAACTCGTTTTCCATTTGCTTAATTTCATTCCTAGGGCAGTACTTCCGAATGAACATAGCCTTGAAACACCCTCAAGGGTTGCCATGAGCGTTAAAATTTTTTTTTTTCTTTTTGTGAGTAACATAAAGAACCATAACACTTCCACCAAGTTAAAAACCAATTAGCAGTAATGCTATGAAGCAAATTTGACTCTGTCACTTCTGCAAACATTGATAATCCCAAATTGAGATTATAGTTTCTCAAACCATCGGGTTAAGCCTACAGCACCTTCAGTACCACAGAATTTTTCATGCATGACTACACGGAATGCTTTGTAGTTGCATGCCTTATTCTGGGAAGAGTTGGATCCTAGGTTGGTCTCTTCTTAAGTGCTTGCAGCATGAGTCACAGCTGCAGCTGCGAGTGCTTCAGCTACTCTTTGGGAAATGAGATGGTCGCAGCATCTGAGTGTTCAATTGCTACTGTTGATGTCACCACTTTGTTTCGGTTGGTCGAACGTGACTGGAGGGTTTTGGCGGGACCGTTGTGTGCCTCTTCCTCTTCTGTCGTGCTTCCTCCTGAGCATTACTAGCACGATCATCCGCATCCTCACACACTTGTCTAAGCTGAGTAATAAGTTTGCCCACAGATAGTGTCTCCAACAAACTTTCCTCAACTCAGGGCTTCACATCCCACAGTGTCATGAAGGCTTCTAACTCCTCCAAACAGGTATTTGGGTAACGGTCCATGTCCTTGAGAATGGTATGCAACTGTCCTCTAAGGCGTGTCATGCATATGGTCAAGGCTGTCTCGGGAACAGGCACTGAACTCTGACCAGTTTCTGTCCCGTAGGTAGTTAGAGCTTCTTCTCTCTGGATGGGGTCCGTTTCAGCATTATTCGTGGAAGCGCCATCGACATGGGGATGAAGGTAGGGTGGTGGTGTATGAGGATTATGTTGATAATCATCAGGTTAATAGCTAAAATTCTGGCAGAATTCGGCTCTATGGGTAAAACAGACATACGAGCGTTAGTCTGTTAGTTGGGGGAAATGGGTAATACGGGTTGGCAAGATAAGTAATCCGAGAGTAGGACGTCTCCTGTGATACACCTAGGGGAGTGTGTTGGGGAGTCTGGGAGGTATTTTTTTTCAGGGTGGTGTTTCGGTGTGTCTCAAATCATCTGAGTTCGGACATGTCGCCTGAGACAAGAAATATAAATAAAAAATTTTTAAAAAGGATATAGGTATATTCCAAAATACGCATAGTTAAGCCGTTTAATACACATGTAACCATATTAAGTGTTTTTATTGTTTAATACACATGTAACCTCATATTTAAGTATATGTATTCTCATAATGTCTATTTCAATGTATCTATTTTAATATTATGTATCTCCACTTTTGATTTTTGATTCTTATGTACCCCATTTGAGAGAAAACCAGCAATGACGAAAATAGATGTATATATAACAATGGTTAGGCAGAAAGTAGTTATAGTTTAGTGCTACCTAAATGCAACATAGTTCTCTATAACTCGAAGCTCTGATACCAATCTGTCACACCTCTAAATTATCAGAGTATAAAGGCAAACTGAGGGCGTTGTGACTTCATGATTACACACTGTCTAAGCAATTACAGATCGACTCTTATGAGACGTTTTAAGAAAATTAATCACTTGAATTAGGAAATAATGAATTGTTTAAACATTCAGCGGAAGCATAAAAATAGACAGTACGACATCGTTTTTAAATAGTACAAATGATCTTCAGTTTAACGGGAAAATGACTGCAATGCTTGAGACTTCTTAATTAATATCAGGTATTCGTTCTTATACCTGAGAAAAACTTTGTTAAAGTGTCAACATAAAGTGGTGAGTCATAGGTTTGTTGAAGCAGAAAGAAAAATTGTAGTGTTTATGATTCACAAGATTTCATCCAACATATGACATATAACAGATACAAAGTCGTATAAATAGCATTACTTTTGCTCTATGCTATGCATCGAAGCTGTTAAATACCAACAATGGGTATGATTGCCCTTGCAGGTGTCTAACCCGGGACACCCGTGATCTGACTCAAATGAAACTGTGTTTGCTTGTCTAATGTCAGTCCAAGACAAACAGAGACGTCAATCCCCGATAGATCCTATCCATAACAATCATGCTTACAAGTAAATTTGCGGTTCTGATAAATCGGGCTAATAGAATTTGGGTTAAATAGGGACTTAGGACCAATCAGTAATGAGTAATTGTACTTGTATTCATACGTTTGAAATAAGCAATTTTTCACCCCAAGAGATGTATTAAAAAACAGTAGGAGTTGGGGCTATGAATACTCACCTTGATAGGTTATTCGTTGGAGATTGGTAATGGATTAAGGAACGTCAATTAGTGCACTCGTCAAACACCTAAGTAATTAAAACAAACCTGAGTTTACATTCTAAATCTTAATGTACGAAATAAATTATGCAAATGGTCAAAAGGCATGGTCGTTTATGAGGTAACGTTTTATGTTTTCAAAATGTTATTTAAACCGTTGGCTATGATTGTACGACAACAAGTACATATACATTGAATTGATACTATTTATTGCTGTCGTAACCTATGTTTTAAAAGTTCTTTATCTCAGAAAATATAGATGTATCATTTGTTAGTTACTAAGTTTATATTTATACACCGAGTTGACAATTTAATCTTTAATTATCAGTTTTTTGTATCGAGGTTCGTTCGAGTCGTTAATTAAAGTTTAAAGATTATAACATTTTTTACCGCTAATACCTTAAGTTTCCATATTGGTAAATTTAGCCCTTAATTTCTTTATAAATGATGTTCTTACAAAAGGTTTGGTTTTTCATATTTTAATTTCTACGTTTTAAAACCCGAATGAACTTTTAATTATTTTTTAAATTTAATTTTATATTAACCGTGTTAATTTTTGTTTATTAATTTCTGTTATTATTAATCCTATGTCGGCGAAAAGTCGTTGTTTCATTGTCTTCTTAACTTTCGAAGTAATCCTTACCATTTCGTTTGGGTCTCGACGAGGGACAAATGAAAGACTCGAAAACGTGCATGTACACATACTTCTTTATGTCCAAAAATTTACAAGTTAGTATCACAAGTATTAATTCAATAATATAACCCCACATGGCCACCCATTTCCCTTCCTTTTTCTGATTTTGGTCGACCCAACAGTGGGTTTGACAGCCACTGTTGTGGTGTCATTTTCTTGCACCCAACGCACCCTTAATAGTTTCCATCTAGGTTTTCTTCTTCCCCACATTGTATACGCAAACATGCATAATTAACTTTACATTAACCCGCACGATCTCGACCCATAAGTTTTATCACAAGGTCGCTTTATCGTTCGAGACACAAGGACGTTTGGTGCGCTGAGTAGACCCAACAGCGGCTGCTGTGGTCCTTTCTCTTTGCAGCACAACAGACACGACAAGGCAGCGGCTTGTGATGGCTGTTGGCGTGCATTGGAGGTGCGTCTCCAGCAGTGACTATTTTTCAAGTATAGTAGGGTCTTAGTTAAAATTGAACACACGTGCTCGATGGTTCACATCACATTTGTTAACGGAGTTGTGACGCACCAACAGCGAGCAAAAGTCTCGTTGTGGTTCGTCTTGGGTTGACTTGGTAACGCACATGCCATAGGTCGAGGTCACAATGTAAGAAACTCTGCGACATATTATGCTTAATCCTAGTGCATACTAATCCCTAGCGATCCAACCTAGCAAGTCTTATACGTGTTTAAGGTTAATGAAATTTCCTGGTTTCGTTATTATTATCACGTATGGTATGTCATTTACAAGCTTTACTACATGTTGTTATTTTATGTATGTCACGACCCAAACCCTTGCATGCGTACGCACACATTAACCCCGTATGGATTATATGTCGTGTATAGGTCATGCGACACCGAAGTCTCATTAAACTACATGGCGAATGATATATAAATGTTAAACTACGAGGACGACTTACCGAGGTCTAAGTTTGCCAAACGATGAGGAAGGATGATGGTGATAGGAGCTTGAACCACTCTTGGTTTCCACCCCCCTTTGTCCACCTAGCTCTTGAATCCAACGAAAACCCTAAACCCAAACCGTATTGCTTACTTCTTGTTTTCAATTTTTGTTGTGCTTAAAAGAGTTCGTGCATGGTTCCTTATTTATACGCAAGCGTTCACTAGTTTCCTGAGGCTATGCATGTGAATGACATTATTTACATACACTATTGATGTATGATACTATTTATTTAATTAGTTCTTTCTTAATACTGTTTGGGGAATAGTGCCTTTGTTGAATTTAAAATTTATAAATAAGACAGCATGTGAATAATTTTTTTTTGAAAGGTGTAGGACATTGGATGTAAGAAATGTAATGATAGTATTGGTTTGCTTATTTTGAATTTTTCTATGATTGACTTAGATATGCATTTGTATATTTGAGTTTTGAGGTGATGAAACGTCAAGGTATATTGTTTATTTAGTAATATTTAAATATTGGTCCATTTATAGTTTTATTTATTGAAGTATGAACGGGTTCACAAAATAATATAGTCATGCGACTTTGTTTCGCAAAGCGTAAAGATATGATTTTATTGCTACGCGTTTTAAAAAAGTACCCTTTTTGATCCTTAACAAAATGACAATTTATACGCGCTATTATAATTCTCAATTGCATAAAATATTGCATGTCGCTTGAAGGATAACTTTTTATTGGAAGGAAATGACAAAAATTGAAATGGCTTGCGATACATACTCTAGCGTAAAATGACAAGGAGTTCTAATTTTTTTTTTCCGAGGTGCTACAGTCGCCCAACCCTACGGTTTATTATTTTGATGATTTAGACTACTTTAAAGATTTCGAAAATGAATTTCCAGCCATTATTTATAACGATGGCTTAACGTCTAAATCGGATCTTGAAATTAAACCTCTTGTAAGTTATGAACGTATCGATTAATTTAATTTAATTGATGAAGCATCATTGTCTGAATATGATGAAGAGATTGTTTCGCGCTTTAATGATCTATTCAACATCATTCATCCCGATGATTCAAAATCGGAAAAAGACAATGATGATAACGATATCGGTATAATACAGTCATCAGAGGGTAATAAAATTACACATGGGAAAAATGGGCTTTCTAAAACAAGACACGATAAAATCATTAAAACTTTTAAAACAGGAAGTTTTGTCATGAACTTAAAAGTAAACATCGTGATCTAGGAATATTACGTAAACGGAATACTATTCTTTCTTATTATAAATTTGTATGTGCTGTTTGGCATTCCGTTCGACCCTAAGCGGTATTACAAGGATAGTTCTCATACAAAAGTTGCGGAGGCCAAGGTACGCTCTTTTTTGTTAAAACTTTGAAAATTGGTCTCTATATGGCGTATATAGGTATACCTATACGTCGTATCAGTTTAATGTCTGATACGTCGTATCAGACAAACCCCAATACGGCGTATCGAGCGTGGGTATAAAAACCAGCTAAATACGTTGGATCGTTTCACACACACTTTTTACTCACAATAAAAAAAATTCACCGCGCACTTTGATTTCAAAAATCATTTGTGTTTCTATACATTTCTTGCATCCTAATCAAACGGTATGATTCAATTTACTCCTTTATTTCTTTTTCGATTATGAATTAGAGTTAGGGTTTAGATTATGGTTTATATGACTAAGATATGTTTCCCCCCTCCTTTTAGATATTAGACTCAGTAAAACAATGCGTTGATAATAAGATTGAGGTATAATAGGGTAAAATAAGGGGAAACCCCCTTTTGATTTTAAACTGCAGAAGCAATAAGGCGTATTCAATTTCATTGAAAATGTCATATTGCATCAATTTTTACCTAAATTTTAAACCTCAATACGCCGTAGGATGAGCGATACAAAGATAGGATTGGATGTTGCAGATATGCTGTGTTTTCAGTTAGGAGGTGTTAGGAGGAGGATGACACGGAGACAGTTTATCTTGGCGTTGGGGTTACACACGGAGCAGGAGATGGCTGAGGCTAGGTTTGGAACCTACTAGGCTGGCAGTGATAGATTGATCCCTGACAAGGGGGATCTCAGGGATTATTGGATCGAGATCTCTTCTGACAGAGACTTCTTGGGCTCCGCCCCTTCTTATGTTCTTATTCGAGACCCTGTGAGGGAGCTTGCAACATGTGATCGCTTATTGTAATTTGGACAAGGGGCAGGACCTAAGTAGGTAACGGTGTTGATCTCTTCTACCTTCGCAGCATGGACCGTGGGACTACTAACATCCAACATCTATTAGCGCAGTATATGTTTAGGCATGCAGAGGGGAGGAAGAGCGGGGCCAGGCTGTCAGGAGGGCACTTCATTAGGTGTTTGGCTATGTATTTTGGGCTTATTAATGGCGAGGGATTGAGAGGTTTGCGAGTAGTCACCCAAGAGCTCCCGTTGATTGATTTACATGAGCTCGAGAGGCTCAACATCTGCATGAGGTTCGGTGACACGTGGGCTTCGATGACACATAAGCCTAAGGACCAGAGAGGCAGCAGGCTGCTGCGACTGGTACCCATGAGGCCGATGAGGACTGGCCAAGCCAGTAGGGAGGTTGCTCAGGAGATTCCAGCACCAACATAGGCACCTCCACCAGCTCCACAGCCCCGTACCATGTCACAGAGGATCGAGAGGATCGAGGGCAAAAAATTTAATCTAGACAGTTCTCATTGTCAAAAAGGGAGGTGCTCAACTTACGACATGATGTTGTCGGCTTGCGAGGAGTTGTCGAGAGCTTTACTACCGAGCAGTCTAGAGTCTCCACTTGGCTGATCACCTGCATGACACAGCTTATGGAGCCGCGCCAGTAATTATCAGTAATTCGATCAAAACCGAAGGTAGATATCGGTTGTCCTTCCTGAGGCGTGTTTGGACCGAGGATTAAGTAATGCTTAGTACCTTCGCTGCCCCTCATAACGTTGCTCAGCCCGTACCCTTGATCTCTTTCCCTTGATGTTTACTATCTTTTGTTGATATGTATGTATAGTCACATTAGAACACTTGATTACCGATTCCTCTTTTGATTGTATATTATATATGATCGTTTGTTTATGTGTTGTTATCAGAATCAAGACTGGCAGTATTTTATTGAAGCAGCCTCATTGATTGATTACAAGTTTAAAAATCCCTAACCATATTTACCTGTTGAATGAAAGGAATGAAGAAAAAAAGTCGAACTTCCTTAACACCAACTGGAAACAAAAGTTGCTTCCTGGGAGGACACCCAGTCATTTTAATTGTTTGTCGCATTTTGATTGTGTGTTGAACGAGTATGTCTTCTAAGACACTTTATAAGGCTTGGCGACCCTTTAGTTACGGGCGTATAGAGCTGTTTGGACGTTATCAGTTTTAAAAACTTAATATTTAATTTCCATTAATTCAATTGTTTCTACAGTAACAATACGGCGTTTTCATAGGGTTTGGTTATCTTAAAATATCCGATACGCCGTTATTGATCCTGTTATAGTTGCGCGTTTTTCGTTTTATTGTACCTTGTAGACGAGAGAGAATTTGCACTTGTATTCTATCTTTTAATACAGGACCTTGCTGAAACTCATGATATGGTATATGTGAAAAAGATGTGTTGAACTTATCAGGTAATTTGAGGCCACTAATCACACACTTTTGCTCAAAGATCATCTAGGAGAATTATCCAAGAAAAACATTAGGAGTTTTCATTCTAATTCTAATTTTCTTTATTATTTCTTTGTTTTATCTATTACAACAAGGAAAGTTGTATAATTTAAGTTGGGGGGGGGGGGTGGAGAATTAGAAACCATACTTGTCTTCTTTTTTACAAATAAAATGCAATTGCTTTAAATTTGGGCTAAAAATTTAATTTTTTTCTGCATGATTTTGTTAAAAAATCACTTAGTTACATTATCTAGCGCACTATAACCTGATACATATTGTTGAGGGTGGGGGAATTAAGCTATTTCGTTTCCAACTTGTTGTCTACTTAAAATTCATAAAATTATGTGTGTGCGGTGATGTAGTGGACTTTAGAACTTGGCCTGGTATATCACTCGAGACCGCCATGATTAGTACTATAGATTTAGATGGAAGAACATGTTCAACTGATAAATTTCTAGGATTTAACCAAATAGCCTACATGTCGTAAAATAACTATCCACACTGGTTAGTTAACTCCCATGTAACCCTTGATTACTCTTGTTTTTAGAGTAAAATCCCTAGAACAACCTGTTGGGTCATTACTTTCTTTTTCTACACCATATTATATGTTTCGTTACACCTTTGCACATTAGCCTACCATGTAGATTAAGCCTATTTTACCAATGTTGCTAGTTGCTTTCGTGTAAAGTCTTGTATTTCCTGTGTTAAAGTGAAATTTTTCTATCTCTGTAATGGTCGAGAAATTGCACAATGAAATGGGAAAGATATGTAGCTCGTAAGTGTCGCTACTTTTAGGATTATGAATCATGTCCGAAGAAAAAGTGTTAGAAGGAAAAGAATTATGATAGTGAAGACGGTGAAATTAAACCGAGATTTATGATGTATTGTTTAAAAAAAGAGAAAAAGCAAAAAAAAGAAGGAAGAAACATAGTCAGTTCAAAAGAAGTGTATATCGAAGGAATTACTTGGAAGGATCGATTATTCGTTCATACAATACAAAAGTCAACGATGTACAGTCTTGTAAAAAGTGGCCGTTATCTCCACTTATTCTGTAAAAGTTTGTAAAGAGCAGGATGTAAGGAAAGTTGACCGTTATGGGAACGCCAACTTAGGTTGTCTTTGTCATTTTTGTAATCTAGGCGTTTATCTATATGTTTGAGTCTTTGTCATGTAACGGTCAGGGGAAAGTTACTAGCAACCGTACCTTATTTGTTGGCTTTAATCTATTTGTTTCGTGAATTTTGTTTAACACCCATTTTACTTCCCTTTCCTAGCAACTAACCTTAATGTCCACTCGAACGAGGACTTGTTCGAGCATGCATGTTTATTCCGTCGTTACGGCCATGTATGCATGTCTCAGCTGCCTTGTTGGATGATGACTTTCGGTGAAAGTTAGAAGCTCCCTACCCTATATCATTCTTCATCCTAACCGCTAGTTAACCACGAACAGGGATGTGATCTGATTATATGTGTCTATTTCGTCGTTACGTCCGTGTATGTACGATACAGCTGCCTTGTTGGTGTGGTACTTATGGTAAAAGATTGTTGAATGATCAACCCTAAGCCTTCTTAACCTAATTTAGCTTTTGATTTGTTTCTCCTTAGCTTTAGCGATGGAGATGTGTATCCTTGCCAAGCCTATGCTACGAAGCTAATCACGACCAAGCAATTGAGCGTACTACTTAAAAGTTACACCCTAGATTAGTTGAGTGATCTGAGTGTTTTTCATTTCCATATTTCGTGAGGAGCTTGGTTATGTACAGGTGATTAGGACAAAACGATGCTTAAACAAAAAATCCTAAACTTTGGTTAGGACACATTTTCATAAACTAAAACTTTCAAAAAGTCACTTGAGGACAATAGGATCTCAAGAGGGGGGATATTAATGACATCAAATAACATCACTTTATTATATCATTTATCCCATCTGTTTAGCCCACTTTTATATAATTAATTGCATAATTTAGTACTTAAATGCTTTAAAAAAAGTTGATAAATGCAGTAATTCAAGAGTGTTTTGTGAAGACACGCTAAAAGGCCATAAGGATTTGGAGCTAAAATGAAGGTTTTTATTTATAATTGAAGATTTGCTGATTTCTAGACCAATACCCGTATCCAACAAAATAGGATACGCTTATCAGCGCTTGACTTCACAAGAAAACGCGTTTGACCAATTCCGAATACGGCATATCCCTTCCGTCTACATACGCCGTATCCATAAAGATAACTATTCAAAGATACAGTAAATCAAGTAAATTGGGAATGATATCACTGATTTATTATGAATGTAGCGCGCACTCAAAGGAATCCAGCCTAATACGCCGTATTGACCTTGCCAGATACGGCGTATCGGGTCTTTTTCAGACACTATAAATAGAAGACTCAAAAACGAGTTTTCAGTGTGCAATATCATATTCTTTATACCACACTCATTAAAGACGAATTTTAGAAGAGAAGATCAGCCACCAAGGTCAAGCATTGATCACGAATCCATAGAAGACATCGTGTAATCTTTACTCTCTTAATCGTTCGATTACGCTTGTATAATTACAATGGTTGTGGGCTAATACCCTCGGGTATTAGCCATCTTAATGAAAGTTCAATGTTTGGTTTATTTTAAAATCAATTTCTTAATTTATCGTTGATTGTTTAATTATGTTTATCACCTCATACTTGTTTATGTGTTTGAATATGCGACCTATCATTCAACTGGGTCAATAATAACCTAAAAAGTAATCTAGATACCAAAGGGAATTAGCTCTCCATATTGTGTTATATAAATATTGGACCAATGAGATCATAAATAACGTTTTCTGTCTTTATTATAAAATTATGAGCTTAGTTGGACTGGTAGGTGACCCGTTTATGTTTCAGCAATCATGCTCTTAATTAACTGATAAAGATTTGAATAGTGGACTACCAGTATATAAAACACCGTCAAACAATAAGTGGGTAAAGTCCCGTTGGGCTAGGGTTTTAACAGGATCACCACTGCTTTGATTCCCTAAGATAGATTATAATTAAACTAAAGGATGCTTTATGCGGATGCGTTAATTGTGACAGGATTAATCGTGTCTAGGTCTTAGGATGATGTCCCGCCTAAGTCTTAAGAATGATATGCCGCTTCGAGATAAGTAAATCATTGCACTAAAACAAACAAACCAGCATTGAACCGGATTTAATATGGCTAATACAGTTTTCTATCATTTGGCTTGTACCGCTTTTCTATCTTCTGATTTTCTTCTTTTGTGTTTATTGTGTATTGAATTGATATTTGTTTCCACCAAACATGTGCCAGTCTCTCAGGCTGAAAAACCCCCATATCATTAGACAACGTATATAGCATAGGTTTAACCAGTAAATAGACTAATTAAAATACTAATAGAATATAGGATTAATGTTCTACTCTTAGTGTTCGACACCCTACTTACCGCGAACTCCATCTTGACCGGGTACACTACTCGTTAAAGTGTTGTTTTAGGTTTGTCGGCTAAATATAAATTTAAAACTTGATAATCAAATAATTGACCCTACACGACAGCACATCAGGTACGAAGAAAGAATACCCAGGTGTATCGAGAATAATCATCAACAATTTCTAGAATATATTTCTTGCCATTGATACTTTCATCCCTTATTGGCCCATTAGATCCATATGAAATAATTCGAGTTTGGATTCTGTGTTTGGAACCAATTTCGGTGGAAAAGACGCTTTCTTGCTTTTTCCTTGCTCACAGGCTGAACATAAGTGATCTTTATCATACTTAAATTTTAGAAGCCCATCAACTAGATCTTTTGACGTGAGGTGATCAATGGTACCAAAATTCAAATAAGAAAGCCTTTGTTGCCATAACCATGATTTTGTTGATGTGGCTTTGGACATTAAGCACACTGGAGAAGAAGCCGCCAACTCAAAAATGGAGATGGTGTAGAGATTAAAATCACGAGAACCGGTAATAGCAAGTGTTTAAAAGAAAGGCTAATTCTAAATCTCTATCACAAAATTGTCTGACCGAAAATAGATTGTGTCCTAGGCCCTCAATGTAGTATACGTGACATATCATGAGATTTCCACATAATCTCCATATCCAGTGATTATAGCGTAGTGATCATTCCCGAAGCAGATTGTTCCCATGAATTTTTCAACGAAATTTCTTAGCAATTGAAGATTACAAGTCATATGCTTTGAGCACCCGCTATCAACAATCCAAAGGACGAGCTGGATCACCTGCATCACATGAAACAAATGTAGATGAAAGAGTGGATAGTTTAGCAACGCTTAACCTAGATTTCACAACTACAGAAGTAGCTCCTGAATTTACAGTCTTGGTGTTTTTCACGCTTATTAGAATCTATTCTAACACTATCTTTACCACAAGAAGCATAAAAAATATTTGAACTGTCATCAACAGCTGTTAGCCTTAATTTATTGAGTCGAACAAGGAAGTTCGGTCACTCTACGATGGAGCTTCGGTCTTTAATTAGTTAATGTTGTAATAGAATATTATCGAGAATCGGGCTCGATAGTTAATCTAATATTGTATATGTTTCGGGTTTAATCCCAAGCAAAACCCGAGCCCGGGTCCTAGTTAAATATCCCGCGCGTCACATTAAATGTGTAGGGGTATATATATAGATATTTTTCACTTGGAAAAATATCTATCTAAGATTCTAATCAATTCTTAAAAATATCTATTTTCTAAATCTTTCTTTTTTCTCTCATCTCTCTCTCTTCTTTCTCTCTCTACACCATCATCTCCCTTTCTAAACGATTAAGCACATATATCTAGCACTTTTTGTATGATTTAAGGGGTTAAATGACCCCGGAATAGTGTATAAAATGACACCTCATCATAAACCCTTACACTTGGGATTTGCTTGTCCTCAAGCAAATGGGCTTTTCTACCTAGACAATAGCAATTTTAGGGGCATTTAACCTACTCTTTAAAAGCATTTTACAACACAACCTTTTAGACCTCGTTATTAAAAGCACAGAAAGTATATGCTAGTACCTCACATAAGTATTTGGGATTCTCTCTTTCACTCGGGTGCATAATAATTATAACAACTATGGGAAACGGAAAATTAAACACTCATTACCTGTCAATTGCATATAAATTACCATAGGCTTGGTAAAGGATCAAACCTCCATTCGATAGGTCAAGTATTATTTTTACTACTCAAAGTGTATTTTAAGGGTTGGGGGGGTGTAGGTGTAAGAATAACATTTAACAGAAAAAGAACCGGTATGGGATACATTTAGAGAACTGGCTTATGGGGGAATGAATTTGGGGGTGAAAAGGGTTAGCTTGTTATTATTAAATACAAGTTGGTAGGGGGTTGCTAAGACGAGATCTCGAACTAAGGTATACAAACTCTATACACTCTACATCAATCTTCTTTTTTTTTATACTGTAATACATCACCAATGGGGTTGTTAGAATGTACCCTTACAATTGAACTTTTACATACTTTATAAGCAAACTATTCTATGACCCAAATTGAGGTGGATCAACATAACATAGAGATCATTTGACAAACATATGGGGGTATTGACTTAACTTTTCTTTTCTATTCTTCCGCGAAATAAATACTACCATGAATCCTAATCATCCCAAAACTGTATTTACAAGGATAAGGACTTAGAAACCGTGTACTCAATAATTAACTTGGGTTAAATACAATAATGTACTGAAGGTGAGTACATACAAGGTAGGCTAAGACGATTTGGGTGTAATGATTGGTTTAAGGGTGACAATGCTCTTCATTAATAGTCCGGCTTAACCAGAAAATTACGAGAATCGTAAAAAAGGATAGGCTCGGAGGGTTGTACTAGGGGTATCCTACACTAAAAATGAGTGCATAGCAAGGGTGTGGGATAGTTATATGGTCGGTGTGATCATCATAACAATTACATGTTTAAAACATGGGTTAATCCTAGTGCCTCTTTTCTAGCAAACCCTAATACTCACTATGCGGTCTCGGGATGCAACACAAAAAGAAGTTCTAGAATTTAATATACTATCGGTAAGCTCATATATATTAACATTGATACCAATGGTTCCAGAAAAAGGCGACAAAGACCATAAAGTACAAATCCGTAACGACAGAATAGACACATATGACTGCATTCGAACCTTAACTCGAACAAGCTAAAGGCATAAACTATCTTGGGTATCAAAAATGGATACCTGAATTCCTATAGATCTAAAGGCAAACCTTACATTTTTGGGGTGGAATTCTGAGGGTTTTTGTGCTAGTCATATAAAAATTCTATCTATGAAGGACGCTATTATACTCGGTTTTCGTCGGTGTGTGTCTTCTTTTTAAAAAAACATTAATTTTGGTTGAAATTATGTTATGCTATGTTTCGATATATTTGTAACCTTTGCCCTTTTTGTGATTTGAATATTCTAATTTAGTCCTTCGACTATTTGACGATTGTCAGTTTATTTAGCATATTGTACCGTGTTGACGGTGGTGAATTTATGAGATTGAGGTGAATTGTGGTTATATGGTGTATAATAATCCTTTTTAGAGGTTAATATTATGTTATTTATATTCTGAGTGGGTGACCCGTGAATTTTGAGAAATGCCAAAAAACAAGTCTCGACACGTCCGTTAATGTCCAAATGAGTTTTTAGGAGGTCTAATATAGAAATATGTCAAGTAAATACTCTAAGTTATTGGAAAAGTATTTTTAAGGTGAATAAAAATGCCAAGTAACTTCGGAAAATATTTTACGGTCATGATTTTTGAGTTTTACGTGAACCCGACACAAAATTAAGGCACCCCGAGCCCCTAGGATACCCTAGTCGGCGGTTCAAACCACAAGGGAGACAAGGAGGCATTATTTTATCAAGAGTGTGTAGATCCCAATTCAATATAGATCTTTCTACCATGTTAAGGGTTGTAGCCATTTGGTGAGATCCTCACAAACTACAGGAGAAACAATGACTATTGAAACACTATAAGTAGGTTGTGAGCACATGGATTGCCAAGCTGGCAATCCCATAAGTTGGGAGCTCTTGTGCTTCTTTAACACTGAGTTTAGTGCAAATTTCCCATCTTTAGTGTGTTTGTTTAAATCCCGCGTGTCATTCTCTTGTCAAATCAACCAATCAGGAACCTTCTTGTGATATTTTGGTGCTGAGTTGGCACTTAGTACTTGGAATCTTCAAGGCCTTTGTGGGTTGAGGGGTAGAAGGAATTTACCTATAACATTTCTCATTTTCATGTCATTGTACGACATTTATTATCCGTCACTATTTATTTTAGTCCGATACGCGTTTACTTTTAATAATTACTTTTAAGTTTAATTGCGTAGACTAGAAATAATCAATTAATGTAAACGGTCGTCAAATAAATTAAGGGTTGCATCAACCAAGTAGCAAATTATTATTAAGAAGATAATTATGTAATTTGCGTATTTTATTTTTTATTGGTCACGTAAAAGGTCTACGTTTCACAATAAAATACATTTGGACATACCCCGGAAATACCTAGACTTACATAGACTCAAACCAATACTCACTTTTAACCCATAAACACCAAATTTGTATAATTATTTTATGTACAAGTCAAAAGTCCGATTAAAATTTGTTTATCACAATAAACAAATCGTCCCATGTGGATTTCTAGCTATCAAAATCAAACTAAGGATCCTTAAAGTACTAGTACCAATCCTAGGTAATTAAAGATGGTCCTAATGGTCTCCTACTAGCAAATTGTCCATTGGTTAATAACCATGGTTGTTTTCTTGGTCTTGGCCGCGGATAACCATGCACCAACACACAAATGTTTAAGATTTGTGGCATCTACCAAATCTTGTACATCACCTAAGCAATTAAAGATTGTACCAAGGAGGTATTTTAGCAAACCATGGGTGAGTGACTAATCCTAACCAAAACCACTAATAAGGGTTCGATTTGGTTAGGCAAGAGTTAGGAAAACCAACTAATCTTAAGACCTATAAAACCTCACTTACCACTTAGCTAGGGCACTTCTTATCATCTCTTAAAACTCTCTCAAACAAGAACACCATTACTTTCATATCCTTACTTTCGGTATACACTAAGCCGAGCCAAACAAAACACACCATTCGTTCTTGCTATTTCTACTTCGTTCTCCAAAGAAAATACCCACTAGGAATTCGCATACAAGGTGTTGGCAAGAGTTAGGGTTCGAACATTTAAAAGCTTGTTAAAAGCTAGGGTTTTTCATTTGGTCGTGTTTGGGTCTACTCTTACTTACTCGGCATTCTTTCGAGCTTAGGACTATTGTAAGTGAGACATTCTCGGTACATTACTAGTTTAACTTCGTTTTACTTATATACATCACACTAGTAATCATCAAGCTAAGGTTATACGTTTAAGGGTTTGAAAGCAAGAAAGATTCGGTTTAAACTAAGGCTTGGGGTATACAAGTCGAGTTTCTGCACGACTACACGACACACACGTTCAAGAAGCTAGGACCCTTGTAAGTGTCTTAGCCTACGTTCATATTCAAGTTTCATGTTTGCTTCATGTGTCATAAGGCACGGTTATTGTGTGTTAACAAGCTAAACATGGGTCGTGCGTAGCATGACACAACCCATATCCATGTCTTACAATATAAAACATATATAGACTTGTGTGGTGAACCAAAAGCCATAAGGCACGTAACAAAGATCTTATGTATAAGCATGAATGTTTAAATATGACATGCACACGTAAAATATTTAACCGAGAGGTTTGATAACTCGTTTGGAAACGGAAACACTTTCATGTCACGTATCATAATTGTAAAACCTAAAAATCTCAACAAGTGTAAAATTACCAAAATACCCCTAATGTAAGAAAATTACATAAAAGCTTAAATAAAATTCATTTGAATGTTAGAAATTATAAAAATGCAACATGTGACAATTATGAAATTTTTGTAAGATTTAAAATACCTTATGTTATACAAGAAAAATAATTAATAATTATTTATATATGATTATGCCAAAAATAATTATGTTTATGTAATTATATATTACAAATTAATATAAAATAAATTAAGATAATGATAAAATAAATTGGCAAATTATAAAAATCAGATTTATCTATTTTGAAAGCCCATTATACTCGGCATAATCCCTTTTATAATTTATTTATGCATTTTTCATTTTGATAAACACTAAAAACAACACCACCGAAACCCTAAATATCAAAAGAGGCGGCACAAAATTATTACAGGGCAATGACGATTTTTATAAGGTGATTTTAAGGTCAAGTATTGTGGTAAAAATAGTGGGAAGATTGTAAAGTGCTTGGTTCGATTGTGGTATTTGTTTTGGGTTCGAATTAAGCAACCGGGTTCAATAATTCATTAAATCATCAAGAATCATCAAAGGTATTTTTGTATCTCATTTATCATCATTATAATCCATAATATACCTGGGAAAAATGTTCATGCATTTTATATTGCTCGAAATAATTAAAACATATTAGAAACCCTAATTTTTAGTTAATTATGAAATCGGCTTAAAAACTATTTGTACATTTGATTTTATATTTTTATAGGGTTTTTAATATCATATATAACTCAGATAAATTGTTGAAAAAATTTAGGAAGGATTCGAATAATTATTGGGGATTTATCATTGTTTGCCGATTTCGAATTAAAGGAAAAAGGAAAGAAATAAAATTAGGGTTAGGGTTTTGATAATTTTTCCAGGTGCATTTAATGCCAATGATTGGGAAATAATTATGTTTGTGATTGGGAAAAATTTATTGAGTCCGTTGCCTAAATATGTGGACTAAGACTTGACCGCATTTACTTAGGTAAATGACGTGTGATTATACTACCTGCTTGCTAAAATAATATCAATATGAGACTACCTTCTAAGGGAGTTTTCATAGCCTCCATGTTTAACTGATATTTAAACGATATACATCCATGGGGTGAGAACATGCTTGTTTTCACAAATGGACGCAAGTGTACATTTTATACCATGATTACGTGTTTGCCTAAGTTACCATAACCCATAATGTCCATGATCATGAACAGTTAATTGCAATAATGTGATTGGGAATTACATTAAAGTGGGAGCGAATTATGAATTAGATCATAGGATTACAATCCCCTCGGGTGACTACTATCACCGGGAACGAAACGCATACCATGTCAAATTGGGATGTTGCGGGGTTAGTCACATCATTCTCGGACACTTGTTGCAAATATATTTGCATTCATATAAGTCGAGCTTCAGTGTCTTGAGCTTTAGGAAAACGTAATTACTTTTTATGATGTTTTGCCATAGATGCTCAATCATACACTGGAATCTTGCGGTCCCACAATATGATTACATAAACCTATAACTTCACCAACTTTATGTTGACGTTTTAAGCATATTTATTCATGGTCCATAAGGCACGGAGGTGCAGTTGATTATTGGGAAGTCAATAATTGAAGCGTCACCATTAAAGAATTGAGTCTATTACATTTTGGGGCAATTGATATAACCAGAATCTTATTTATATTGGTTGAACCAATTATTTTGGAAGCCATGAGCTTATGTAGACAAACAAGTATTTTGTTAATCCATGTATATTTTTCAAATGTCCCGTTAGGGGTCTTTCTCATATCTGTGCCATTGATCCGAAATTGTAACGCCCTCAGATATTCAACATTTTCCGCTGCGAACCCAGATTTGAGGGTGTTTACAGATTGTATAAGAGCCAAGGGTTATATAGAGAACCAGGTCAAAAGTCTTGGTCGGGACTAATAACCATTACAAACACTCAATTTACAAACGGGGTTGTATGGGGACATACACACATTACTTTGTACATCAAATTTTATGTGCTTACAGATATGCATTTTTTAAGCATTATAAGGGTACTAAGTGCTTACATGATCGATATACGTGTATATAAATGTATATTACGTATATATTATAAGACTTTTATAATTTTAAGCTTACAGACATATCATACCTAAAATGAAATAAAATTTTTTCTATAAGTAACACCTATATAATTTATTTTTACTTTTCGCAGCAATTTCCGTTTCCCACCCCCCCCGGATTCTTCGTCATGTCTTCTGCTTCATCAGCTGTCACATACACTTCTGTCTACACCGACTCTGAGCCCGGCAGAGCCTTTCGGGAGCCGATGATTAGAGAGATATCCGATGGAGGTTAATCACGGGTCATCGTATTAGGATACCGACTGACTCCCGATACAGCTAGTACACCACCATTACCGAATTACATCCAGCCCAGAGATCCACAGACTCCGCCATTCTCAGTGACGAGGATTGAGCTTAAGCCTATGTTCGTACAGCACATGATCCTGACTACATGCCAGAGCCAATAATACCCTGAGTATATACCATTGGAGGATGAGCATGAGTTTCCAGCTGAGGAGCAGCCATTACCTCCTGTTGATTCACCCACTGCTGAGTCACCCGGATATGTTACTGAGTCGGATCCCGAGGAGGATCCAGAGGAGTACGAGGATGATGAGACAAAGGATGGTCCGGTTGACTATCCTATGGATGGGGGAGATGATGGAGATGATGATGACGTGTGATATCATCTAGGATGAACGCCAATAGAAACGAGGATGAGGATTATGAGACGAGGAGGAGGAGCACTTAGCTCCGTCGACCTCTACTAAGTTCTACATGTTGAGAGGCCTGTATTTTCCCACCTGAGGGAACAAGCCTGTTAAATACCACCACCTATTGACCGTAGGGAAGACATTCCCCCGGATCCTGAGCGTCTCCCGCAAAGAGTTGTGTTTTGTCCACTCTAGGCTCCCGATATGAGGTTGGAGAGAGTTCTACTGCTAGACCTACCAGAGGTCGGGGGATAGATTATGGGTTTGTCAGCACGGTAGATGCTAAGGAGAGACGACAGGGGATATGAGATGTCGGGTACGGTATTAGGGATACTTGGGTAGATCTAAGCAGAGGCATGCTAAGATAAGCACCGAGACCTTGAGAGAGGTCACACACTAGGGTCACAGAGCTGCTGAGCTTCCATGAGCATGATACACAAAGAAACTTTGTATGCTTTACTAAGGATGCACCAGGATAGTAGGTCTCGTATATCACAGCGCGTCAAAAGTGGACCGTCAGCGGGTCGATTTACTTATGGGGATAGGATGACTGTACCAGAACGGTATTCATGGTGAAGGAGGAGGCCTATGCTTCCCGAGAGGCTTGGGCTCACTCGATAGGATTGAGTCAGGCGACTCATCAGGAGCTTCAGACCCATCGTGATCATGTGTATGCACACGAGACCCATCTCCAGGCACACCAGACACAGCTACAGCTGCATGGTACTCTCATTCAGACACAGCATCAGGTACATGAGACTCGCTTTCAGATGCAGCAGGCTGAGTTAGCAGCACTTCGAGAGACTGACCGTAGACGTCAGGACCAGATGGTAGAGACTCTCCGAGTCATTAGAGACATGAGGCGAGAGATGAGCGACATGCAGGCCGAGTTGTTATCACTACGAGAGCAGCAGAGGAAGCTAGAACAGCTAGGACCATGTAGGATTCTAGATTACCAGGATGCTTTCTGGGGATGCTGATAGTCCACCACATTCTATTATTTATGTTATGATTATCTTGCTATGTCCATGTATATCATGCTAAATTATAGGGTGTTTTCTCCGCAACATGGCCTTAGGTCATTTTGGTATTGTATTATGTGTTAACTCAATAACTATTTCATGTAAAATGTATTCAAAGTTATGAATGAAAGGAATGTGGTTAATGTTGTACTATATACCACTCTTATGTTGATATATCATCTATACATTATTATATTCTGTCTCATAACCTCATGTTTTGTCTTTTGTGATCTAAGACAAATCATGGCACCTACGACCAAAAGAGGACCAAATACCCCTGTTAACAACACCAACCTAAACAACATGACTCCAGAATCCATCCAAGAAATGATTGACCAAGCTCTTTTGCGAAACTCCACCAATGGAGATGGAAGCCACAGTTCACACGGGGATAACCGAAGGAACGTGCAAACTGCGCGCCCTTGTTTTTATGCTGACTTCATGAAGTGTCAACCTTTGAACTTCAAGGGGACTGAAGGCGTGGTCGGTTTGACTCGATGGATTGAGAAGATGGAGTCAGTTTTCAATATCAGTGGTTGTGCTATTGAGAATCAAGTAAAGTTTGCCACCTGCACTCTGTTAGGTGCTGCTTTGACTTGGTGGAATGGTCAGATAAGAACCTTATGGGTCCTAGGCATATGCAATACATGTGGGAGTATCAAGAAAAAAGATAAACGGACAAGTATTGGTCGGCTGGTGAAATCAAGAAATATAAACGAGTTGTGGAACCTAAAGGTCAAGGGGGAACGATTTTCCAGCATACACTGAACTTTCCAAGAACTAAACTGAATGTACCAAGTTTGTTTCCAACGAAACCGAGAAAGGTTACAAGTAACATCAGTGGACTTCCTGACAACATTTATGAACGTCAAGTCTGCCAGACCCAATATGTGATGGGATAGAGACTATGATTGTCCAACGACTAGATGATCATAAACTCCGCACCTACGCAGAAAGGTAATTTGACAACAAAAGGAAGGCTGATGATTCATCCAGAAACAACCATGGCCACCAGCAACAACCCTTCAAGAGGTCCGAGAATGTCCGCTCAATGTCTACAATATGGGACAGTCGAAAGGAAGCCCTTATGTGGGGGATCTCTGCCCAAATGCACCAAGTGCCATCTTTACCATAATGGCCCGTGCACCCAGAAATGCCACAAGTGCAACAAAGTAAGGCATTTTGCTCACGATTGTAGGAGTACTGGTAATACAGAATGTAGCCTAAAACTAATAAGGCAATGGTGCAGTCCCAAAGGAAGATGGTGTTTTAGATGTGGACACCAGGGCATTTCAAGAGAGATTGTCCTAAGTTGAAGAATAAGGATGGAGGAAATGGGAATGCACAAGGTTGGGTTTATGCAGTTGGGAATGCAGAAAAGAGGGGAAAATGCCCGGTAACCCTAATGCAAGCGTCACGGGTACTTCCTCTATAAATAACCACTATGCACTATCTCATTCGACACTATGCCGATAAAGCTTTATATCCACTGCAATTAGTTTCCTTGATTAACATCCCCAACCCATTAAGAAATTTTTTGATGCTGTCGAATTAGCTGATGGGAAATTTAGTCGGGAGTATACACTATAATACGAGGTATGCACCTTTAAATATCTTAACTCATCCTATCAACATAGATCTAACGCCCGTAGAACTAGTAGATTTTTCGACGCTCACTTATCGGGTATGGACTGGTTTAGAAGATATCACGCCGTGATCATGTGCAATGAGAAACTTGTTCAAGTTCCATATGGGAATGAAACTTTGACTTTTTGTAGAAATGAAAGTAGCAACGGGAGAGAATCCCGGTTGACAGTTATCTCATGTTCGAAAGCTCAAGAGTACATGGCAAAAGGATGCCAGGTCTTTTTGGCGTAAATATCTGCCAAGAAAGAGGAGGACGAGTCAGAAGGAAAATAAATAAAGGACGTACCAATCGTCCGAGATTTTCCTGAAGTATTTCCCGAGGACTTGCCAGGTCTTCCTCTGGCTCGACCAGTGGAATTCTAAATCGACTTAATTCCAGGAGCCGCACCCGTAGCTCGAGCACCGTATCGATTGGCTCCATCCGAAATGAAGGAATTATCGGAACAATTACAAGAGCTTTCTGACAAAGGATTCATAAGGCCTAGTTCCTCACCTTGGGGAGCCCCGATCTTGTTTGTCAAAAAGAAGGATGGGTCATTCAGGATGTGCATCGACTACCGTGAGTTAAATAAACTGACAGTGAAGAATCGTTATCCACTCCCGAGGATCGACGATTTATTTGATCAACTCCAGGGATCCAGTATTTATTCGAAGATAGATCTGAGATCAGGATAGAACCAACTTAGAGTGCGAGAACAAGACATTCCAAGACGCATTCCGAACTCGGTATGGTCATTACGAGTTCCAGGTTATGCCATTCGGACTGACAAACGCACCTGCGGTATTCATGGACCTCAGACCCGAGTGTGCAAAACCTTACAGGATAATTCGTATTGTCTTCATCGATTAATACTCATTTATTCAAGGACGAGAAAGAAGTTACGAAGAACAAGCTTAAGTCAATTTTAGGTAATTGCTTAAGAAGGAGCATTATATGAAGTTATTCAAAAATGTGATTTTTAGATCCCGAAGGTACAATTTCTCGGACACGTCATAGATAGCAGAGGGATACATGTGGATCCAGCCAAGATAGAATCTATCAAAGATTGGGCATCTCCTAAGACACCAACGGAGATCCGCCAATTTTTAGGTCTTGCTGGTTACTATCGAAGATTCATCGAAGGATTTTCAAAGATTGCTAAGTCCAAAAGACGAAACCTTACTCAAAGGAAATCAAGTTCGACTGGGTGAAAAGAAAAAGAACGCTTTTCAGTTAATAACAGCAGCACACATTGCATAGCGCACACAAATTTTCGCTTATACCTGCAGCTGAAGCGAAAGACACCACATCAGTAGTCTACTGTGATGCGTCACACAAGGGTTTAGGTGATGTATTAATGCAGAGAGAGAAGGTGATTGCTTATGCTTCTCGACAACTAAAAGTTCACGAGAAGAACTACACCACTCATGATTTGGAACTTGGATCGGTAGTGTTTGGCCCAAAGTTTGATGAGACACCAACTATATTAACAGATGCACCGGTTAAACCGACCATAAAGCCTACAACACATTCTCGATCAGAAGGAGCTTAACATGAAGCCAACGCCGAGCTTGCAACTCAGACATTAATCGTTACTAGCAAGTGATTCTACATTGCTAACACATTCGTTATCATCAGGGAAGGCAAACGTAGTGGCCGATGCGTTGAGCCGTAAGGAACGGATTGAGCCATTGCGGGTTCGAGCCTTAGTTATGACAATTGGCTTGGATCTTCCCAAATGAATACTAGAAGCTCAGATCGAAGCCTAGAAACCAGAGAACCTCGTGAATGAAGACGTAGGCGGTATAATCGAAGGGTATTAACCCAAAGGAAAATTGGAACCACGTGCCGATGGAACTTATGTTTACACAGCAGGAATGTTGGTTACCTTGCTATGGAGAACCTTAATGATCCGTGATTATGCACTAATCCCACAAGTCAAAATATTCGTATCCATCCCGGTATCGGAAAAGAAGATTTATCAAGACATGAAAAAAGCTATATTGGTGCCCAATAAGAAGGGTTGACATCGCCACATATGTTAGTAAATGCATAACATGTAGCAAGGGTCAAGCTGAACCCTCAAAGTCCATCAGGATTTTCTATGTACAACCTGAGATACGCCGATTAGGTGAAGTGGATAACAGACACGATAGATTTATCACCAAGCTTCCTAAGTCGTCGCAAGGTTTTGACACCATCTGGGTGATTGTGGATCGACTTACAAAATCTGCTCACTTCTTGCCAATAAGGGAGAATGATCCATTGGACAAGTTGGCAAGGTTATACCTGAACAGTAGTTGGCTAGACACGGGATACCTTCCTCAATTAATTGTGATCGTGATGACAGATTTACTTCAAATTTCCTGGAGATTATTTCAGAAAGCTTGGGTACAGATATTATAGAGCAATGGTATCATCATCCAGAAACTAACGGCCCAGAGCGAGTGTAACTTAATCAACTCTCCAAGGACAATGCTACGTGATTACAGTGGATCGATTTTGGCAAGGCTGGTTAAAACATTTGCCATTGCCGAGTTTTCATACAATAACATTTAATCAAGCAGCATAAAGGCCGCCCCTTATGAGGCACTGTATGGTCTAAAATGTCGATCACCGAGTGCTACGCGAGGTGGGAAGCCCCAACTGACGGGTCCGAATTGAATCCAAGAAACAATGAAAAGATTTCTGATAAGCAAAGGATGCAAGCAGCACAGGATCAACAAAAGATCTATGCCGATCGGAAATAGAAAGCCGATGAGTTCAAGGTTGGGACAGAGTTTATGCCTTAAGTCTCACCTTGGAGAAGGGGTCGTACGATTTTGGTAAGCGAGGCAAGCTTGAACCGAGATATGTCTAACCTTTTAGGGTTTTAGCAAAAGATGGGAAAGTTTCCTATAGTCTAGACTTCCCCACATAGACTAAAGCAAGCATCACCATACATTTCCATGTGTCACTAATCTGAAAAAATGGTATGCCGACGAACCATTGGTCATCTTAGCCGTTAAAAAGCAATTCATGTTGAACTGATAAGCTCATTTGTGGAAGACCCGTTGCAAAAAAAGAAAAAAACGAAAATCTAGGGAACGGGAGATCAAACGATTGAAGCGAAGCCGGATACCATTGGTTAAGGTTCACTGGAACTCTAGGCGGGGCCCTAAGTTCACCTGGGAATGTGAAGATTCGTTCAAACAAAAATACCCACAACTCTTCACAAACCGGGCTTCGTCATCCACTACAAGGTCTTAAGCTTTGAGGACAAAGCTCTTCTAACGGGTGGAGACTGTAACATTTCCCTGAATTTCAAGTCATTTTACGTACTCCTTATTATTAGTCACTATTTATTTAAGTCCGATACGCGTTTTACTTTTAATTTTTGCTTTGAGCATAAAATCGCGTAGCACTACCACAAAATAACCATTTTCACACTGTAAACGACACATCAAATAAATCATTACAGGTTTACAATCAACCAAGTAAAGAAATAATTATTAAGAAGATAATTATGTACTTTGCGTATTTTATTTTATTGGTTTACGTAAAAGGGAAAACGTTGGCGCAATAAATACATTTGGACACACCCCGAAATACCTAGACGCAAACCAATACCCACTTTAATACCTCAACATTTAAAATAAATCAATTCTTGTGTAAAACCCACTAGGGGCCGGTTATACACACAAAAGCACCTAGAAAATCCTTAAAAAACTCCTAAAGATCCTTACAAGTACTAGTACATCCTTGGTTTAATTAATACTTGTCCTAAATGTTCCCTACTAGCCAAATACATAATGGTTAATAACCATTTTGGTTTCCTCGATTGCCTCTATGCCGCGGTTACACCATGACATCTCAACACACACAAATCCATAAGATTTCATAATCTAGCTCAATCTTGTATAAATATCCTCTAATTAAGAGGTGTACTTGTGTGGTTTAACAAAACAAGGTGTAGTTAACTAGAAAACTTCAAAACCACTAGGGCTTGGATCGGTTTGGTTTGTTTGTGTAACTAGAAACATGTAACCAAGTATTTGCCTATAAATACTCACACAACCTCACATATACACTCTTTGCAACCAACACATACACAGAAACACTCCTCTACAATTGCTCGATTTGTTTTCGTCACCACAATCCGAGACACAATCCACGATAAACACACATCACACTAGTAATCATCAAGCTAAGGTTATACGTTTCAGGGTTTGAAAGCAAGAAAGATTCGGTTTAAACTAAGGCTTGGGGTATACAAGTCGAGTTTCCACATGACTACACGACACACACGTTCAAGAAGCTTGGACCCTTGTAAGTGTCTTAGCCTACGTTCATATTCAAGTTTCATGTTTGCTTTATGTGTCATAAGGCACAGTTATTATGTGTTAACAAGTTAAACATGGGTCGTGCCTAGCATGACACAACCCATATCCACGTCTTACAAGATACAACATATATAGACTTGTGTGGTGAACCCAAAGCCATAGGCACGAACAAAGACTTGGTTTTATAAGCATGAATGGTTTAAATAAGACAAGCACACGTAAAAATATTAAACGAGAGGTTTGATAACCACATTGAAACGGAAACACTTTCATGTCACGTATCAAAATACTTAACAACTCGTTTTGCTCAATAAAGGATGTGTACACAATAGTATAGTGCGAACTAGGTGTTTGGGATAATACTTAACAACTCGTTTTGCTCAATGAAGGATGTATACACAATAGTATATGCAAACTAAGGTTGTTTGGGATATGTTAAAATAAGTTAGCAGAAGTTAGTACTGCTAGTAGAAGTTAGTACTGCTAGCAGAGTTAGTACTGCTAGCATATTATTAATACTGCTAGTGTATTAATAATACTGTTATGACAATCATGAATTTTCTTGTATCCAACACAAGCTCAAACAAACTCTAACGAATTTGTAACTCACTAATGGGTTGTATGATATGAGCTAAATTAGAAGTTAATACTGACAGGCTTAAGAAGTTAGTACTGCTAGCAGAGTTAGTACTGCTAGCAGAAGTTAGTACTGCTAGCATATTGTTAATACTGCTAGTGTATTAATAATACTGTTTTTGACATTCCTGAACTTAAGGGACTATTTGGAACTCATAAGAACCTAAAAGGTACTTTTTGTAAAATAGAGGGACTAAACGTATCAATATGGAAACTCAGGGGTTTAAACGGTAAATATTATATTTTAAACTATAAGGACTGTTTTTCCAATAACAAAAACCTAAGGGCATTCTATATAATTAAGTGATTTAAATACACACTTATGGTATCGGACTAGTCGTGATATAATACGGATACTTATATAACTAGAGTCACGCGAATGATAAATAGGTGTATTTATTATTAATACTTAAACACCTTGTAAACATAAAAGTATATAGTCGTACACCTTCCCAAGAGCAAACAAGGAAAATGAATACAATAATCGTGTACACCACCACACAAGTGATAACAGTATATATAAACTAAAAGTATTATAGTTTATATATTGAGTCGTTAGCCTAAATATGTGGACTAAGACTTGACCGTATTTACTTAGGTAATTGACGGTGTGATTCACTACCTGCTTGGATATATAATATCAATCAGAGGACTACCTTCTAAGGTGAGTTCATAGCCCCATGTTTCACTGTTATTTAAATGATTTACATCCTTGGGGTAAGAACATGCTTGTTTTATAAATTGGACGCAAGTGTATATTTTATACCATGATTACATGTTTGCCTAAGTTACCATAACCCATTATGTCCATAATCATGAACTGTTAACTGCATAGATATGATTGGGAATTACATTATGTGGGCGTAAATGTTATGAATAGATCTATTAGGAATTGACAATCCCCGTTTGGGTGACTAGCTATCACCGAGAACAAACGCATACCATGTCGAATTTGGGATGTTGCGGGGTTAGCACATCATTCACGGACACTTGTTGGCAAATATATTTGCATTCATATATGTCGAGCTTCAGTGTCATGAGCTTAGGAAAACGTAATTACTTTTTATGATGTTTGCATGTGTTGCTCAATCATACACTTAGAAATCTTGCGGTCCTACAATTGATTTACATAAACCTATGAATTCACCAACTTTATGTTGACGTTTTAAGCATGTTTTTTAGGTCAATAAGGCACGGGGTGCGGTGATACATTGGAAGTCAATAATTGAAGAGTCAACATTTAAGATTTGGGGTCTTATTACATTTTGGGGACAATTGTTATAAACCGGAATCTTTATTTATATTGTTGAACAATTTGAAGCCATGAGCTTATGTAACAAACAAGTATTTTGTTAATCCAATGTATCTTTTTCAAACGACACGTTTAGTGGTCGTTCTCATATCTTGTGCTATTGATCCATAAATGTAACGCCCTCGGATATTCAACATTCCGCTGCGACCCAAATTTGAGGGTGTTACATTATTTTTTTGAAAATGTGTAAGTTAAAGGGTTTAGTTTGTTCTTGTTTTAGAGTGTGAGGGTTTAGTTTGGGTATATGAATGGGAATTATGAACTTCCTGTTCATTGGATATGAGAATCCATTAATTTTTTGGGTGTGAGAAGCCTACTTAATTAACTGCTGCCGCAATGATGGTTCATTTGCCACTTCTCCACCACACACTTCCCCTATTTATACCCCCTTCCATATTTGTTTCTAGTACCACCTTCCCTATTTATTCCATTTCCATCATATCGATATCTCTAATTAACCAAAACCCTAACACTAACCATGGCTGGAGAGAGCGGAAGCAACAGTGTTGCTTGACTAATTCACGGGGTTTGAACACACCGTTACACAAACTCAAACTAGGTAAAGCCTTTCTTTTTTAGGAGGTTGTCATGGCCACTTAAAAGCTGTTTGCACATAGCAGGAATTAAAATTGAGACCTCACACATTTAAAGTGATAGCCACAAACACTTTTGCCACTAAACCACCCTTGAGTGGTTATCCTTTTCATATTTTAAACCAATTTCCACTTACAAAACAATTAAGGGCATGTTTAGTATGGAACAAGTATGATTGCCCGCGCGTTGCTGCGGGGCGTTAATTTTTTATTTATTTTTTTTAATATTTTTTTTGGGCATAGCGTATGGCGGTTTTTGATTGCATAAGAGCTGGACTTTCCGCGCGTTGCGGCGGATTTTTTTGTGCGATTTGATTACATAGGCCGCGTGTTGCCGCATGGCATAATTTTTGACGAATCTGTTTCGAATGAATATTGAGTGGAAATCCGTTCACGCGTTGCAGCGGGGCTAACTCGTATGTAACACAGGTTTTTTGTTTCGCGGACCGTTTTATTTAACAATCACGGAATATTAAACTTCAACATTTTCTATTTGCAATTCGGTAGATATGTGTTATATATTTGATAAATAAAGTTTATTATATTAAAAAGTCATAAATGGTTAAAAGTTGAGGGTGCGTTTTGTAAATTTTCTTTTTTCGATTTATATGAAACTTCAACATTTTTTTATAAAATCGTGCGTATGTCGAAAGCATTGCAATATTGGGCTCGTTTTGTTCGCAATTCCAAGATCTTTTCGCGTTTATTTTTTATATCTGAATGAGTCGGTAGATATATGGTATATATTTGAGAAATAAAGTTTATTATATAAAAAAAATCATAAATAGCTAAAAGTTGAGGGGCCGTTATGTAATTTTTTTAAATAATTTTTGGGCTGATGAGAAGTATTTTCCTTTATTTGGGCCCGTTGTGGGCTGAAGTTTTTTCCATTTGAAATACGACGTCGTATTTTTCCCCCTTTAGTATATATAAAAAGCATAGTTGCCCGTGCGTTGCTGCGGGGCGGTATTTCTTTATTCATAGATATGGGTGTTTTTTTTTAAATTTGTATGGTAAGATTTCAAAGTTTTATTAATGTGGTTTGCGTGTGCTAATTTTTTTTAAATATAATTTTATGAGATTTGGGTAAATATGTGTTAAGCATGATTGTCCGCGCGTTGATGCGGGCGTTAAATTTATTTTATTTTTGTATTTTGTGCGGCTTTATTTTTCGGTCTCGTGTTTAATAGTTTTTTTATATGGGCTTATGTGTTGGGCGTCATGTCGTGGATATTTTTTGATCTGAATAAATAAATACTTTTGTAATTTTCTTTCTTATTTTGTGCCGAGCAAATTTTTTTTATTTTGTGCAATAGTTTCTTTTTTTATATGGGCTTATGTGTTTGGTCTCATGTCGCAGATATTTTTGGATCTGAATAAATAAGTACTTTTGTAATTTTGTTTCCTATTTTGTACCGAGCAATTTTTTTTTAAAGTTGCGTAGTTAAGAAAAAGAAAAACAAAAAAAATGTCAAATTGACCGGCCCAAAGTGGGAGCCCGATGGGCCGGTTACTGTAGCACTATGTCAAAACGACACAGTTTTTACTGAAATATAGTATATGTATATTATAAAATAATATTTGGTAAGGGG
>BQNB010051654.1:0-40875 GCA_026074375.1 Tanacetum coccineum | reverse complement strand
ATAATCAGGTCAGCTATGTCAACTAGGGGTGAGCATATCGGACCGGAGACCGGACCGAATCGGAAAACCGGACCGGACCGAAGGTATTTCGGTCCGGGGTTTTTGTTACTTTCGGTCTCGGTCCGGTCCGGTCCGGCTCGGTCCGACCAAAAACCCAATGATTATGCCGTGTAGGACCGGACCAGACCGAAGACCGACCCGCACCGGACCGACCCGGACCGGACCGTACCATTTCGGTCCGGTCCTCGGTCCGGCATTTTGGACCAAGTAGGTCCTCGGTCCGGTCTGGTCTTGGCCGGTCAGGTCCGGTCCTTGGACCGTGCTCACCCTTAATGTCAACTATAACTTGTTTAAATATAACCCAAACCTAACCCGTTTAACCTTTATATATAATTAGGTTGACGGATTAAATAAGTTACACGGGTTGCATAGGTTAGGCGAGTTTCGGGTTGGCCCATTTAACATGTTTTATATACCAAAGTTGACACATTACACAGCTTAAACAAGTTTAATGGATTTGTAGGTCGACCTGTTTAACCCATTTAACCCGTATAATAAAATATAAATAATTTTTAATTTAGGAAAAAGGCTAATCATCGAAAAAATCATCATACTTTGTTAGCCTTAATTTTATTAAGTCAAACAAGAATGTTATCGGTCATCTTAGTCAGTATTATTCTTAGTTTGTAATAGGCTAGTCAGGTTTAACGGGTTTGAACTTTAAGCTAATATTGTCCACGTTACCATTTCTTCTATGTGTAATCCTTCACTCTTTTTTCCTTCTCTTATTTCTTTCTATCTCTAAAACTTCTCTCTCTCTCTCTAGCTTATAGCTTATTCGGCTTATAGCTTATTTCGTGTGTTATGATATGGTTTGAAAGTGGGATAACATGTGGTATCAGTCGCCAAGGGGTATTTGGTGATTTAGCTCGTGGTTTTGTAGCTTATTCGAGTTGCTTATTATAGCTTATTAGGAATTATTAGCATTCGGCTTATTTTCTTGTGGCTTATTCCATAAAAAAGTTCTTATCTCTTTCTTATAGAAACAATTACTAATTTTGGGCTTATATTGTTACACGACTCATTGTCATATTGGGCTTATATTGTTACACTTTTACAATTTTTTATGTTTTATTTTTTGTTCGTGTCTGTTTCTCAGTTGCGTAGCTTACTTGTGGTTATGTATGAGTTTTTTTTCACGAACTTATTTTGGGCGTCTTATTGTCACGGCTTATTGTGTCGATTTTTTGATGGCTTATTTTTCGGTTAAACAGCTTATTTGAGTTCTCTTTAAGTTTTGAAACCGTAGCTATTTCTCATTGATTGTCTAAGTTTTAGCTTATTCCTCATAAAAAGCTTTAAACTTTTTGCTCTAAAATCGTTTGTAGCTTAATATTTATTAGTTTTCATGGCTTATAACATGCGTTTACAGCTTACTTTTTTAAGTTCTTAGTCAAAGCTTATTTTGTTTTCTTTTTGCCTTAAAACCATTCGAAAACCCAAAAACAAGTACCTTTCCCTTTTTACAAAGTTTTAGCTAATTTTAGGTTAACTCTTTGGTGGCAGCGGTTTATGTGTTATCAACAGGTTCAGCGGAATAATTGAAAGTGGCAGCGAAATAACATGCTTTTCATCCCGCGGAATATAGGTTTTTCATCCAGCGAAATAACAGTTTTTTCATCCAGTCGGAATAAAGATACTTCAATCCTGCAAAATTATAGACTGTTTTTTAAAACCGCAGAATAACAGTGACTTGTCAACGAAATACCAGATTTCTACAAACCATCGAAATATATACTATTCATGCACCGCGGAAGAAACTTAGCCCAGCGAAAATATCGAAACAAGTTTGAGTCTCGGCGGAATAACAAGCTCTATTCTCATCTTCCTCCGATGAATGACAAAGTATTTTTATGATTAAAGCACCGGTTTAGGGTTTATTCCAAGTGAAGAGGGGAGAATGAGATTAAAGGTTAAATTGGATTCTGTTTCGACTTGTTTCGGGTTTTTCAGGTCTAGTTTCGTCCGTTGCGCGGAAAAACCTAATGCTTAAGTAGGGGACATAAAACGTATAACCATAGCATCGCAGGTCCTTCAACGATCCTAATAATGTGCTTAATTTTTGTTGAAACATTCCGAATCGAAACCGATATAATATATAACCCCTACGTACTCGTTTCATTTCAATGAGGAAGATGATAGTACAATTTTGTGTATGAAAACATTTTTATATTTGTTTAAAATTCCAATTTAACATTTTTAACCTTTAACTTTGAATCATTTTAATTTTAACCTTTAGTTTATAACTAATTTTACTATTAGCCTTTAGTTTTAAAATATTTCCAATATAAACCTTTATTTTTTTTAATCGTTTTCACTTTTAGTTGTTTTTTGTTTTTCAAAGTTTATTCTTAAACTTTTTAGTTTAAACTTTGTGCAATTTTTGTCCTTGTCTTAATTTACTTTTAGTTTTAATCATTTTCACCGCTAGTTTTATTTTAAGTTTTCTAATAATCGTTAATTAAGTTCAAGTACCTTAACATCAATAACGAATTTTTTCCGAATAAAAAACCACAACCAATCACTCTATCTACTTTTACGATCCTAATTCATTTTACAAACAACTTCGATAAATGAAAAACGAAAGACACAGTTTTCTCCGTGTTCGATTTCAAAAGATCAAAGATCCAACGACTTCAAGAGAGGCTCGACTCTCAAAACGAGGTTCCATGACAGTCTTAAAACACTTCAATCAAATTTCAAGATTCTTTCAGATGATTTAAAAGACTTTGGTGGAGTAGCTGCATTCAAAAGAACATTCTCCTAGGACAATGATTTACTAGAAACGCATCTTACCAAAGAAATACTTCATGAGATTGATTGCAAGACTGCTTTGACAAAACTCATAACAATGTTTGAAAACACCTTCAATCAGAATAAGAAGAGCGCCTTCGAAATATAACGTCACAAAGGAACCGTCAATCCTGTCAAAGATACGAAAATATATGATCGAAATAATTCTTCATCAACAAGAGACTGAGCAATTATTGAATGAAAAGAAGCTGCACACTCAAGAAGTTCAGATCAATAACGTTCAAGCATTGAATGTTGATTCAGTCGTCATGGAAAAAATTTGCTCTGGGAAAGAAAATAGTAATTCAAAGACTGCATTCAACAAATTAGTGAAAGAAAGCAGCTTAGATTCTAAAACAAAAGATGTGTATGCAATTAAATACAAGATGTCTAAAGCAAAAGAGAGATGCATGACATATTTATTTTGATCTTTTCTTACTCACCTTAAGTATCTTTCTAAAGAATACTTAAAAGGCACTCAAATCGCAATGGAATCAAACGGCAATTTATGTCACCTTTTGGTCAAGATGAAAGCGACTTTCACTAGTATATGTTACTCAACTTAGATCTACTACAACAACAACTTTGACAAAGACAAATTTCAAGAAGATGGATCCATGGCACCCTTTTAGGTAATCAACAGACAGTTTCCTCCAGAATGTTTATTTTTTTATTCTTTGCAGTTTTATTTGGATTATGACTGTCAAATGACATACAAGTACTTTGTTGAATACACTAAAATCAAGGTCAAACACTTCAGAGAATAACACAATGTACCAACACATGCGTAATGTTAAGAAGTCCGTTGCTGAAAGAACACATCATCAAAGACAGTATGATAGAAGGGTGAATAAAAGACAAATGCAGACGCAGGAGAATAAGGTTGATATGGGTAAAGCTTTGGATGATGGTTTGGTTGTCACAAAAGCAGTGTGACATAATCATGGAAAGTGCAAAGGAAAGCAGTAGATTAGAGAATGCTACAATGCTGAAGAATTCAGATATCACGACCCATATAGACAAAGAGAGCAATGGCTGAGCTATAATTGACTACAAGAATGAAATGTAAAGTCTGCTACAAGACAACCACATGTTGAGTAACCCGAATTCAATAATGAAGGAAGGCATAACCAGGATGCTGAACAATGTCAAGTTACAAGTCCTTTGCTTAATCCATCACTTGATAACAAGATAACTGAATTTTCAAACCAATCTCTCGAGTCTAAAAATATTTGTCTCAAAAGAGTGTTGCCTAATTTCAAAAAAAAATTCAAGAATGAAAGCACATTGTATTACTTTTGAACTAATATATCAAAATCAATCTTTAAAATCGGGGCAACACGATCAATTTTCAAAAGTAAAAAGTAATGAAACCAAGATCAAACATGACATAGATGAAATGGAAACAATAAACATCGAATTAGAACATAGTGTGGCTAAATTAGTTACCGAAAATGAGCATTTAAATAAGAAAAAAGAGCATTTGAAACAGACTTACAAAGATCTTTATGATTATATAAAAAAGATTCGAGTTCAGACCAGAGACCAAAATGCTTCTCTAATTGAACAACTGAACAAATAGTCTATTGAAAATGCTAATTTGAATGCTCGGCTTTAAGAAAAGGTCTTTGCAATTGCTGCTTTAAAAAAATGAATTAAGAAAGTAAAAAGGAAATAGTGTGGATGCTAAGTTTGAAAAACCATCAGTCTTGGGAGAAATCGACTTTACACACCACTGCAGAAACCAATTCAGTTGTTAGACACAGATCGAATGCGTTTAAATTTGAACGACTAAAATTTCAAAACCCAATGTTGCCGTTCCCATTGATGTGAAAATATTTGTCAAAACCAGTCACTATACATTATTTGCCTAAAGGAAGAGAATCTTCTTTTGCAAAACCTCATCACATGATTACATCTAGCGAATCTAGGAATAGTCTTAAGAACATGCCAAGACTTAGTTCAAATGACATGGTTTATATTCACTATCTAGATGAAGCTAGGAAAAAGACACAAGAAAGAAAATATGAAAAAAAAACTAGTGCGAAGACATCTACTAGTCTAACAAAACACTATAATGGTACAAACCAAAACCTAGGAGCAAAATCAACAACTATGAGTTTTGCCTACATCAAAGAGTAGTTTATGTAACATCAAATGTTGTGTCCAAATAGTTAGTTCACAATAGGAATTCTCGTCTTTTCAGACTCTACAACACTTTTTTGTATCTACATGTCATAAATGTGTCTTTAATGCAAACCATGATGCTTGTATAACAAAATTCCTGAAAGAGGTGAATTCACGTGCTAAGATTCAATTCCATAAGACTAGAAATGATAACAAACCCGTAGAACAGAAGACTCATACTCAGAAACCTATAAGACAGATCTTCACATGACATATGATTTACTCCCTAATAATCCTTCTCGTCTGTGTATGAGAAAACGTCTCCTAGATCTTATCTTAGGTGGAAACCCACTGGTAGAATTCTAAAAGTTGTTGGTCTTAGGTGGATACCTACAGGAAAGTTACTCGACTCTTGCACGAGCAAGGTTGACTGTGGACCCCCACATGGTTCCAGTGTAGATATCTCTAAAATTCATGACTGCAAACAAACTCTGGATTTAAGTACAGGTACATCAATCAATGTTTTAGAAGAATCAAATATATTGATTTAATTGCAGGTACACGCATTATAATGTCAACAAGAAAAATCTCAGAGTGTGGTTGCTGAAAAAGTTGATATCTCAGAAACTAGTGTTACAAGGGATTCACAACTGATGAATTAAGAAAAATGATGTTTGAACATAACAGTTCTAGCCTCAATCCTCAATGTCAAAAAAAGATGTTTGAACACGACAGTTCAAGCCTCGAACCTCAATGTCAAAGAATGATGTTTGAACAAAACGGTTCAAGCCTCGAATTGCAACGTCAACAGAAGTTCATGCAACAGATATGATAGTCATGACGTCAATGCCAGAGCTGAAAAGTCTATTCGGTCCTTTGTTTGATTAATATTTCAATGGATAAAATAAAGTTGTTTTAAAGTCTTTCGCTGTTACTACTGCTGATGCATCCAATAAACATCAACAACAACCAGATTCAACTTCATCTACTTCAACTCTAGCAACAACATTCACTGCTAAAGGAAAACTTCGGACATGAAACAATTTTGATTTTTCTTTTATTTGGGATAGAAAATATTTTTTGAAAAATAAAATACAAAAAATAAAACCAAGAAAAAGAAAAATATAAAAATAAGAAAAATTTTCAAAAACAAAATACAAAATCGAAAAATTTCAAAAATGCCATAAAAGATCCTTCTTAGACAAGTCCCTCATAAATCGATAACATATACGTACCTAGAAATGTCGTATTAACATTGATACGGGTGTATATATTGAAGTTCATAGCAAGATTCAATGATTTAAAACATGTCATTTCAATTTTTCCCCATCATGGCTTACAGTTAACATCAGACTGAAACCCTGTCCCCAAACGTCATAGGGAAGTGTAAGTGTAAACGCTTCAGTACAACTTACTCTAAAACAGAAGAGAAATCTTCTATCATATGATTTTAAAATCGCTGAACACAATATTTCAAAAAGAAATTTAAATTTCAAAATTATTTCTACAATACAATTTGTGGTATCTGTTAATATATGTATATTATTTGTGAACTCATAATCACAAAGGTGTTTCAACACTCCTTCCTCAATAAATTCTCTTACCTCAAAATTAAGGTACACACCATAATCATTATTTATGTGGAATATTTTGAGGGTAGTTTTTTAAAACCTACAGCTACAATGATGTTGGAACAACTTATAAATGTCATTTAATATATCCAAATATTCAGTGGAAATACAAATGTGGTACTATCGTGTCAACTCACGTGATAAAGACAACAATATCTCAATAACTTACTAAATGATCATTTCATAATTGTGTTGCTCCCTTGTCCTTCAGCAACCACTATTCACCAAGGCATCTAACTCAATCTTCAACATATTTGTGGTGTTATATCCTTTTCTATTGTGTAAAAACTTTCATTAATTAGGTATCACCATATATTGTTGAAGGAGAGCAAATAGAACAATGTTTCACAATAAATCATCGCATATGCTAACTAATGTGGTATCAAATTTACCCCCAAAGAAACTTTCAATGTCTCAAATTTTAATCAATTGGTATCTAAAATACTAAAAGATTCATTATTTTCGATAAGGGGAGAAAATGTGATTAAAATGTGATCTAGAAGAATGTGATCTTTAAGACTCTAAGTGCACAACTTCTACCCACATGTGCGAAATAATTTCAAATCTCGATGCACATGTGTAGGGGGAGTATTTAAAAAAAATGAAACTCTCAAAGTGTTAAAACCGTCTTGAGTTCTATCAACACATTTGATTGCTTTTCAATGATTTTATGGTTTCGATCTCCATACCAAACAACCAACTAAACTCACGACGTTGATGAAGTCAATGAAGGATGGTTAAGGTAGGTATAATTTCTTACGATCCAACCAGAACCCGGAGTGATCTACCCATGGACATTCCATATTAAATTATAAGTCCCTTAGTAGATTGATATGAATGAGAATAAGGGAATAGATGTAGACTAAAGGCATGAGTAATCAACCAGAACAATCACAACAAGGTGATATTAGAGACGACTGGTAAACATTGAAGGGTTGAATGAAGAAAATAAATGTAAGATAAAGGGGTACTAAAGAAAGAATCCCTCTATACCAACTTAGGGTAGAAACCAGGTCAATACATAATCATCAAAATTCACAAAATGATTGTTGTAAATAGAAGAAAGCTTCCATGGACCCAGTGACGCAATCATAAACCTTCTCAGGCCATTCAAGCTTCTCTCAAAAAAGACTTTTCCTGCATTTGTCCCACGGAGATACACAAAACCGTTATGTATTAGACATCTCACTCTGAGTAGTTGATATTAAAAAGGTGACGGTCAGCTCAGCCGTTCGATTACTAAACAAAGTGCACAAATCGAGTCTAGAACCAAGAGAATTCAAATATATTAATCTCATTAGGACACAATTCAATAAAACACTATTCTTGGGGTGGTTTATTCAATAAGAATATAAGTGAATAACAAGAGTCCTAACGCATTATCCTGAGTATCTGCCAGAACATTTATAGTGATACTCTTTATTTTTCACATTAGACGAATGGAAATCCTTTCCTTCTAGTGTATCATCAAATAGCACATCGGTAAGGGACTTGCAAGATTCTATATGAATCAAGCTTGGCTAAATGGAATATCGATTTGGTCAAGTAAATGATGACGACTTAATCAGAAATATAGTAACTATCTGATCTCACTTTTATTGTGCTATGCTGCTTTGAGAAAAGTACTGGGTAAATAACAACAAGCAAGTATGGGTGAATCTATACATCTTTGTTAGAAGAAAGCCCGTAGTGGCTTAAGCAGGAAACCCTGTCATTTTAGGTTCTATCTAAATTGAACATGATCACAAGGTCGGATCCTCACCGGAACTGAAGTTATTGCAACTGAATCTCTGACAATGAATGTATTCATCCATATCTATTACGTTTCTTACTAACTACTTTCAAATGCAAGTACAACGTCGAAGTTAGCCTCGTTTCAGCGTAAGTCGGATTCATTACCACATGCTCATATTCATCGATCGACAAAGATAAATACACGATGAAAGCTCAAGTACATGTCATAATACTCTTCCATAACTCTAATAATCACAAACTTCCTCAATGTCATCAAGAGATATCAAAGTCAAAACACGAATGGGAGATTTGTTTAGTCTCATGAAGAAGAGGAGATTGTGAGATTCAAATCAAGTATGAGCATAGTCAGTCAAAAAGCACCAAGAATGTAGAAGAACGTCATATCAATTGATTCAAAACAAGGAGTGAACAAGATTAAAGATCTCCACGGCTCACTTCAAAGCCCAAAAGAAAAGGCTCAAAATCAAGATCACGAAGCATGAAGGAACAAAGCCATTATAAACAAGAAAAGATGAAGACAAGACCGAAGAAGGCAAAGCATAAAAGTCAAATCAAGATAACTTGTTAGCCTTAATTTTATTAAGTCAAACAAAAATGTTATCGGTCATCTTAGTAATTAATAGACTTAGATTGTAATAGGCTAGCCGGGTTTAACGGGCTTGAACTGTAATCTAATATTGTCCACGTTTCAGGCCAAATCCCAAAAAATAGCCAAGCCCGACCTAATAGAAAATCCCATACGCCACACATGGCCTTGGACTATAAATACCACCCTCCTAACATGCTAGGAGGGTGGTATTTATAGTCCAAGGCCATGTGTGGCGTATGGGATTTTCTATTAGGTCGGCTTGGCTATTTTTTGGGATTTGGCCTGAAACGTGGACAATATTAGCTTAAAGTTCAAGCCCGTTAAACCTGACTAGCCTATTACAAACTAAAAATAATACTTACTAAGATGACCGATAACATTCTTGTTTGACTTAATAAAATTAAGGCTAACAATCCCCCCAATGTTGGGGTTATCTTGATTTGACTTTTATGCTTTGCCTTTATCGGTCTTGTCTTCTTCTTTTCTTGTTTGTAATGGCTTTGTACCTTCATGCTTCATGATCTTGATCTTGAGCCTTCTTCTTTTGGCTTTGAGTGCGTGAGATCTTTAATCTTGCATCATCTCCTTGTTTTAAACATCTTTATATGACGTTCTTGAACATCTTGTGCTTTTGACAGACATGCTCATACTTGATTTGAAAGCTCACAATCTCCTCTTCTTCATCAGACTAACAAATCTCCCATTTCTTGTTTGACTTTGAATATCTTTGATGATATTGAGGAAGTTTGTGATTATTAGAGTTATGGAAGAGTATTATGACATGTACTTGAGCTTTCATCTTGTATTTATCTTTGTCGATCGATGAATATGAGCATGCGGTAATGAATCCGACTTAGCTGAAACGAGGCTGCAACTTCGACGTTTGTACCTGCATTTGAAAGTTAGTAATAAACAGTAGATATGGACGAATACTTTGCATTCGTCGAGATTCGGTTGCAATAACCTTCGGTTCCGTAAGGACCGACCTGTGATCATGTTCAATTTTAGAAGAACCTCTTTGACAGGGTTTCCAGCTTAAGGCGTAGGGTCTTCTAACAAAGATGTATTAGATTCACCATACTTGCTTGTTGTTATTACCCAGAACTTCTCAAAGCAGATAGCACGATAAAAGTGAATCAGATAGTTACTATCTTTCTGATTAAGTCGTCAATTCATTTACTAGACCAAATCGATATCCAGTTAGCACAAGCTTGATTCATATAGAATCTTGCAAGTCACCTACCGCAGTGCTATTTGATGATGACACTAGAAGGATTTCCATTCGTCAATGTGAAACTAAAGAGTATCACTCTAAATGTTCTGGCAAGATCTCAAGGATAATGCGTAGGACTCTTTGTTATCACTTATATTCTTATTGATAAACAAGAAGTGTTTTATATGAATTGTGTCCTAATGAGATTTATATATTTGATCTCTCTTGGCTCTAGACTCGATTTGTGCACTTTGGTTTTAGTAATCGAAGGCTGGAGCTGACCGTCACCTTTTTAATATCAACTAACTCAGAGTGAGAAAGTCAATACATAACGTGTGTATCTCCGTGACAAATGAGACAAGTCTATTTTGAGAGAAACTTGAATGGCCGAGAAGGGTTGTGCATTGCGTCACTGGGTCCATGACGGCTTTCTTCAATACCAACAATCATCTTTGTGATTTTGATAGATTATGTATTGACCCGGTTTCTACCTAAGTTGTATAGAGGGCTTCTTTCTTTAGACCCTTTATCCTTACATTTATTTTTCATTCTTCAACCCCTTCAATGTTTACCAAGACGTCATCACTATCACCTTGTTGTGATTGTTCTGGTGATAACTCATGCCTTAGTCTACATTATTCCCTTATTCTCATTCATCTCCAATCATACCTAAGGACTTATAATCTAACTATGGAATGTCCATGGGTAGATCCCTCCGGTTCTGGTTGGATCGTAGGACTTATACCTAACCTTAACCACCTTATGACTTCATCGACGTCGTGAGTTAGTTGGTTGTTTGGTATGGAGATCGAAACCATAAAATCATTGAAAAGCAATCAAAGTGTTTGATAGAACTCAAGACGGTTTTAACACTTTGAGAGTTTCATTTTTTTTAAATACTCCCCCTACACATGTGCATCGAGATTTGAAATTATTTCGCACATGTGTGTAGAAGTTATGCACTTAGAGTCTTAAAGATCACATTCTTCTAGATCACATTTTAATCACATTTTCTCCCCTTATCGAAAATAATGAATCTTTTAGTATTTTAGATACCAATTGATTAAAATTTGAGACATGAAAAGTTTCATTGGGAGAAAAATGATACCACAAAGTTGCATATGCATGAATTAGTGAACATTTTTCTAATTGCTCTCCTTCAACAATATATGGGTGATACCAATTAATGAAAGTTTTTACACCACAAGAAAAGGATATTACACCACAAATATGTTGAAGATAAAGTTAAGATGCCTTGGTGAATAGTGGTGCTGAAGACATGAGCACACAATTATGAAATGACATTTATAAGGTCTTGAGAAATTGTGCTCAGTCTCCACGTGAGTTTGACACTGAAGTACCACATTTGAATTCCACTGAATATTTTGGATATATAAAATTGACATTTATAAGATGTATCCAACAACATTAAAAGGCTTTGGTTTTAAAAACTCCCCCTCAAAAATTAATCCACATAAATATGATATTTTGAGTACCATAATTTTGAGAAATTATCTGAGGAAGGGAGTGTTGAACACACAATTTGAAAGATACCACAAATAATATACCATATATTAACAAGATACCACAAATTGTATTATAGAAATAATTTTGACATTTAAATTTCTTTTTGAAAATTGTGTTCAGCGATTTTAAAAATCATATGATAGAAGAATTCTCTTCTGTTTTTAGAGTAAGCGTACTGAAGCGTACACTTCCCTATGACATTTGGGACCGGGTTACAGTCTGATGTAACTGTAAGCCATGATGAGAAAATTAGAAATGACATGTTTTAAATCATTTGAACTCTTGCTCGAACTTCATTTATACACCCGTATCAATGTTAATCGACATTTCTAGGTACGTAAATGTTATCGATTTCAAGAGACATGTCGAGAAGATCTTTTATGGCATTTTTGAAATTTTTTCGATTTTGTATTTTGTTTTTGAAAATTTTTCTATTTTTATATTTTCTTTTTCTTGGTTTTATATTTTTGTATTTTATTTTTCAAAAATATTTCTAAATCAAAATAAAGAAAAAATCAAAAATATTTTCATGTCGAAGTTTCCATTAGCAGTGACTGTTGTTGCTAGAGTTGAAGTAGATGAAGTTGAATCTGGTTGTTGTTGATGTTTATTGGATGCATCAGCAGTAGTAACAGCGAAAGACTTTAAAACAACTTGATTTTATCCATTGAAATATTAATCAAACAAAGGACCGAATAGACTTTTCAGCTCTGGCATTGACGTCATGACTATCATATCTGTTGTAGGAACTTCTGTTGACGTTGTAGTTCGAGGCTTGAACCGTTTTGTTCAAACATCATTCTTTGACATTGAGGTTCGAGGCTTGAACTGTTGTGTTCAAACGTCTTTTTTTGACATTGAGGATTGAGGCTTGAACTGTTATGTTCAAACATCATTTTTCTTAATTCATCAGTTGTGAATCCCTTGTAACACTGGTTTCTGAGATATCAACTTTTTCAGCAACCACACTCTGAGATTTTTCTTGTTGACATTATATGATGTACCTGCACTTAAATCAATACTTTGTTTCTTCTGAACATTGATTGGTGTACCTGTACTTAAATCCAGAGTTTGTTTGCGTTCATGAATTTTAGAGATATCTACATTGGAACCATGTGGGGGTCCACAGTCAACCTTGCTCGTGCAAGAGTCGAGTAACTTTCCTGTAGGTATCCACCTAAGACCAACAACTTTTAGAATTCTACCAGTGGGTTTCCACCTAAGATAAGATCTAGGAGACGTTTTCTCATACACAGCGAAAGACTTATTAGGAGAAAATCTATGTCATGTGAAGATCTGTCTTACAGGTTTCTGAGTATGACTCTTCTGTTCTACGGGTTTGTTATCATTTCTAGTCTTATGGAATTGAATCTTAGCACGTGAATTCACCTCTTTCAGGAATTTTGTTATACAAGCATCATGGTTTGCATTAAAGACACATTTATGACATGTAGAACAAACAAAGTGTTTAGAGTCAGAAAAAGAACTAGAATTCCTATAGTGAACTACTATTGGCACAACATTTGATGTTACATAACTACTCTTAGATGTAGGCAAACTCATAGATGTTTGATTTTTGCTCCTAGGTTTTGGTTTGCTACCATTAGTAGTGTTTTGTAGACTAGTAGAATGCTTCACACTAGGTTTTTTATTCATATTTCTTTCTTGTGTCTTTTTCCTAGCTTCATCTAGATAGTGAATATAAACCATGTCATTTGAACTAAGTCTTGACATGCTCTTAAGACTATTCCTAGATTCGCTAGATTTATCAGTGATGAAGGTTTTGCCAAAGAAGGACTCTCTTCCTTTGGCAAATTAATGTTTGTGGGATATCTGGTTTTTGACATTCATTTTTCACATCAACTTGGAGGCAACCAGTGGTTTTGAAATTTTAGGTCGTTCAGATTTAAACGCATTGGTTGTCTAACAACTGATTGGTTTCTGAGTGGTTGTAATGTAGATTTTCTACAATGATGATGGTTTGATAAATTAGTTTCCACACTATTTTTTTAACTTTCTTAATTCATTTTTTTTTTTAAAAAAGGGCAAAGGAATTGCATAGAACCTTTTCTTAAAGCCGAGCATTCAAATTAGCATTTTCAATAGACTATTTGTTCAGTTGTTCAATTAGAGAAGCATTTTGGTCTCTGGTCTGAACTCGAATCTTTTTTATATAATCATAAAGATCTTTGTAAGTCTGTTTCAAATGCTCTTTTTTCTTATTTAAATGCTCATTTTCGGTAAGTAATTTAGCCACACTATGTTCCAATTCGATGTTTATTGTTTCCATTTCATCTATGTCATGTTTGATCTTGGTTTCATTACTTTTTACTTTTGAAAATTGATCGTGTTGCCCCGATTTTAAAGATTGATTTTGATATATAAGTTCAAAAGTAATACAATGTGCTTTCATTCTTGAATTTTTTTTTTTGAAATTGGGCAACAGTCTTTTGAGACAAATATTTTCAGACTCGAGAGATTGGTTTGAAAATTCAGTTGTCTTGTTATCAAGTGATGGATTAAGCAAAGGACTTGTAACTTGACATTGTTCAGCATCCTGGTTATGCCTTCCTTCATTATTGAATTCGGGTTACTCAACACGTGGTTGTCTTGTAGCAAATACATTACATTCAGTAGTCAATTGTACCTCAGCCATTGGCTCTTCGTCATATATGGGTCTGATATCTGCATCATCAGCATCTGTATCATTCTCTAATCTACTGCTTTCCTTTTGCACTTCTGATTATGTCACACTGCTTTTGTGACAACCAAACCATCATCCAAAGCTTTACCCATATCAACCTTATTCTCCTGCGTCTGCATTTGTCTTTTATTCACCCTTCTATCATACTGTCTTTGATGATGTGTTCTTTCAGCAACGGACTTCTTAACATTACGCATGTGTTGGAGTAGTGTATCTCTGAAGTGTTTGACCTTGATTTCAGTGTATTCAACAAAGTACTTGTATGTCATTTGACAGTCATAATCCAAATAAAACTGCAAATGAATAAACTTCTGAAACTGTCTGTTGATTACCTAAAAGGGTGCCATGGATCCATCTTCTTGAAATTTGTCTTTGTCAAGTTGCTTTTGTAGTAGATCTACGTTGAGTAACATCGTACTAGTGAAAGTCGCATCATCTTGACCAAAGAGTGACATAAATGCCCGTTTGAATCCATATTCGATACGAGTGCCTTTTAAGTATTCTTTAGAAAGAACTTGAAGGTGTGAATGAAAAGATCAAAAATATGTCATGCATCTCTCTTTTGCTTTAGACATCTTGTATTTAATTGCATACACATCTTTTGTTTTAGAATCTAAGCTGCTTTCTTTCACTAATTTGTTGAATGCAGTCTTTGAATTACTATTTTCTTTCCCAGAGCAAATGTTTTCCATGACGACTGAAACAACATTCAATGCTTGAACGTTATTGATCTGAACTTCTTGAGTCTGCAGCTTCTTTTCATTCAACAATTGCTCAGTCTCTTGTTGATGAAGAATTATTTCGATCATATATTTTCGTATCTTTGACAGATTGAGGTTCCAGTGACGTATATTTTCGAAGGCGCTCTCTTAATTCTGAATTGAAGGTGTTTTCAAACATTGTTATGAGTTTTGTCAAAGCAGTCTTGCAATCAATCTCATGAAGTATTTCTTTGGTAAGATGCGTTTCTAGTAAATCATTGTCCTAGGAGAATGTTCTTTTGAATGCAGCTACTCCACCAAAGTCTTTTAAATCATCTGAAAGAATCTTGAAATTTGATTGAAGTGTTTTAAGACTGCTCATGGAACCTCGTTTTGAGAGTCGAGCCTTCTCTTGAAGTCGTTGGATCTCTTGATCTTTTGAAATCGAACACGGAGAAACTGTGTCTTTCGTTTTCATTTATCGAAGTTGTTGTAAAATGAATTACGGATCTTAAGTAGATAGAGTGATTGGTTGTGGTTTTTTATTCGGAAAAAATTCGTTATTGATGTTAAGGTACTTGAACTTAATTAACGATTATTAGAAAACTTAAAATAAAACTAGCGGTGAAAATGATTAAAACTAAAGGTAAATTATGACAAGGACAAAAATTGCACAAAGTTTAAACTAAAAAGTTTAAGAATAAACTTTGAAAAACAAAAAACAACTAAAAGTGAAAACGATTAAAAAAAATAAAGGTTTAAATTGGAAATATTTTAAAACTAAAGGCTAATAGTAAAATTAGTTATAAACTAAAGGTTAAAATTAAAATGATTCAAAGTTAAAGGTTAAAAATGTTAAATTGGAATTTTAAACAAATATAAAAATGTTTTCATGCACAAAATTGTACTATCATCTTCCTCATTGAAATGAAACGAGTACGTAGGGGTTATATATTATATCGGTTTCGATTCGGAATGTTTCAACAAAAATTAAGCACGTTATTAGGATCGTTGAAGGACCGCGATGCTAATGGTATACGTTATATGACCCGCGAACGACGAAACTCGAAACCTGAAAAACCCGAAACAAGTCGAAACAGAATCGTTTAACCTTTAATCTCATCTTCTTCACTTGGAATAAACCCTAAACCGGTGCTTAATCATAAAAACTTTGTATTCAGCGGAGAAGATGAGAATAGAAGCTGTTAATCCGCCGAGACCAAAACTTGTTTCGATATTTCGCTGGGCTAAGTTTCTTCCGCGGAGATGAAGTATATATTTCGCTGGTTAAGAAATCTGGTATTTCGCTTGACAAGACAACCTGTTATTTCGCGGTTTAAAAACAGTCTATATTTTGCTGGATGAAGAACCTATATTCCGCTGAATGAAAAAACTGTTATTTCGCTGGATGAAAAACCTATATTCCGCTGGATGAAAAGCATGTTATTTCGCTGCCACTTTCAATTATTCCGCTGAACCTGTTGATAACACATAAACCGCTGCCACCAAAGAGTTAACCTAAAATTAGCTAAAACTTTGTAAAAAAGGAAAGGTACTTGTTTTTGGGTTTTCGAATGGTTTTAAGGCAAAAAGAAAACAAAATAAGCTTTGACTAAGAACTTAAAAAAGTAAGCTGTAAACGCATGTTATAAGCCACGAAAACTAATAAATATTAAGCTACAAACGATTTTAGAGCAAAAAGTTTAAAGCTTTTTATGAGGAATAAGCTAAAACTTAGACAACAAAGAGAAATAAGCTACGGTTTCAAAACTTAAAGAGAACTCAAATAAGCTGTTTAACCGAAAAATAAGCCATCAAAAAATCGACACAATAAGCCGTGACAATAAGACGCCCAAAATAAGTTCGTGAAAAAAAACTCATACATAACCACAAGTAAGCTACGCAACTGAGAAACAGACACGAACAAAAAATAAAACATAAAAAATTGTAAAAGTGTAACAATATAAGCCCAATATGACAATGAGTCGTGTAACAATATAAGCCCAAAATTAGTAATTGTTTCTATAAGAAAGAGATAAGAACTTTTTTATGGAATAAGCCACAAGAAAATAAGCCGAATGCTAATAATTCCTAATAAGCTATAATAAGCAACTCGAATAAGCTACAAAACCACGAGCTAAATCACCAAATACCCCTTGGCGACTGATACCACATGTTATCTCACTTTCAAACCATATCATAACACACGAAATAAGCTATAAGCCGAATAAGCTATAAGCTAGAGAGAGAGAGAAGTTTTAGAGATCGAAAGAAATAAGAGAAGGAAAAAAGAGTGAAGGATTACACATAGAAGAAATGGTAACGTGGACAATATTAGCTTAAAGTTCAAACCCGTTAAACCTGACTAGCACCCGATAACATTCTTGTTTGATTTAATAAGTTAAGGACTAACAAAAGTATGATGATTTTTTTCGATGATTAGCCTTTAACTAAATTAAAATTATTTATATTTTATTATACGGGTTAAATGGGTTAAACAGGTCGGCCTACAAATCCATTAAACTTGTTTAAGCTGTGTAATGTGTCAACTTTGGTATATAAAACATGTTAAATGGGCCAACCCGAAACTCGCCTAACCTATGCAACCCATGTAACTTATTTAATCCGAACACTTATTATATATAATGGTTAAACGGGTTAGGTTTTGGGTTATAATTTAAAACAAGTATAGTTGACCATTAGGGTGAGCTCGGTCAAGGATCCGGAACCTGAACCGGCCAGAAGACAGACCGGGACGAGGACCTACTTGGTCCAAAATGCGGGACCGAGGACCGGACCGAAATGGTACGATCCGGTCCGGGATCGGTCCGTGGGTGCGGGATCGGTCTTCGGTGTTCTGGGTCCGGTCTACACCGGAATAATCATCGGGTTTTTGGTCGGACCGAGCCGGACCGTGACCGGACCTGAGACCGAATAAGTTAACCAAAACCCCGGACGAGGACCGGACCGAAATACGTTCGATCCGGTCCGGTATTTCCGATTCGGTCCGGTCTCCGGTCTGATATGCTCACCTTTAGTTGACATAGCTGACCTGATTATTTAAATGGGTCTGATTCAAATTAAGATATTCTAATCCGCCAACCCAAACTGCGACCCTCTTTGCATATAGTATAAACAAGCATTAATGCCCGCGCGTTGCTGCGGGTCGTTAATTTTTTTTGTGCTGGTTTATTTTTTCGGTCTCATGTTTAATAGTTTGTTTTTTTTATATGGGCTTATGTGTTGGGCCTCATGTTTAAAGGGTTTTTTTTTTGCTATTTTGGTTTTTTTAATATAATTTTATGAGATTTGGGTAAATACGTGTTAAGCATGATTGCCCGCGCGTTGATGCTGGGCGTTAATGTTTGTTTTTTTTTCTATTTTGTATAGGTTTATTTTTCCGGTCTCTTGTTTAATAGTTTGTTTTTTTTATATGGGCTTATGTGTTGGGCGTCATGTCGTGGGTATTTTTTTATCTTAATAAATCAGTACTTTTGTAATTTTATTTTCCTATTTTGTGCCGAGCAATTTTTTTATATTATTTTGTGCGGGTCTATTTTTTCGGTCTCATGTTTAATAGTTTTTTTTATATTGGCTTATGTGTTTGGCATCATGTCGCGGATATTTTTTTTGATCTAAATAAATCAGTACTTTTGTAAAAAAAATTTCTATTTTGTGCCGAACAAATTTTTTTTTTTAAAGTTGCCTACTTTCAAAAAAAAATGTCAAATGGGTCGGCTCAAAGTGGAAGCCCAATGGGTCGGATACTGTAGCACTGTAGCGAGCCTGCCGTTTTATTCCACCTATAGTATATATATAATAATAAACTCGTGAAATCAGTCGGTGAACTTGGAAAATTCAAAGGCTAGGGTTTCTTCATAATTAAAGGTAAGTATTACTTTAAGTCAAATAGGTTTTCACAATATTATTATTCTGATGATAAAACGAAGTAGTCGATCTGTCGCACATGATTCTATTATATGTAGACCTGGAATTACTTATTTATGCTGATTGATGTTTTTATCTTGTTATATGATGAATTGAGGTCTGAAAATATATCATTATTCCATGATCAGACCATGTTTGTCAATTTGTGATTTTGAAGTCTAATAATTGATAAAACCGATTCGAGAACCTTAGGAAATCTTCCAAGGCCTGTTTTATGTATGTCATTCAAAGCACCACGTAGATAAGTTATGCTTTGGTTTGAAGCCTTCGCACAAGGACACTGTCTATCATGAAACAAATCAAAAACCTTATCGCATTTGCGGGTCACCAATAGATGTATTAGTTGGATAGAGTGGATTAATGATTCTAACTCCCCTTCAAATCTTGTTTTGTAATTTCCTTCTAGAATCTTGCTACATTACTATAGTTTCCCGAAAAAAAAATCGAATACTGGTTGGTTTAAAAAAGGGGGTTTTGCTAAACTCGAGGTTAAAGTGTATTTAATACACACAAACTTTTAAACACTCATTCAAATGAATGCATTTTCTGGTTAATTAGGAAAGTTTGTGTGTATTAAATACACTTTAACCTCTGCCCGGTGGGCAGGGTTTAAGAAAGGATATATGAAACTTAGTGTGAAATAGTTGAGATTATCATATGATCTCTATAATAGTTAAGCTATTGTAATGAAAAACGACATTGGAGTTTTTGTATGTATTTTTGTGCATTCAGCTTAAATGACTGTTTTTGTAATGAATTTATCATGATAATTTATACAACAGACCGAATCTCTCTCATTTTGCAGTAATAAATGGCTAAGGTCAATATAACAAGAAAGGGCTGATGACGATAGATAACACAGTATATTAAGGTTCCTGAATAACTGCTGAATAACTAATTATTGGAGCTATCAATGATGCCAATGAAGTGGAAAAGGAATATCAGAAAAGGTAAGAGACAGAAAATTATGCGTTGAGAAGCCAAGGAAAGAAGAAAGATCCGTAGAAAGAAAGAAAAGCTGCTCAAGCTCTAAGGACAAAACCTTAAGTTGCACCAACAACTGATCAATTTCAGGGAGTTCTTGGATCCATTCCATGGGATGAGAAAAAAAACCTTCAAAATCTGCAACTTAATTAGTGGATATTCCTAAGCTTGATTGACAACTACATATGTTTACTTGTTTAGTACGTATCATTTACTATATGAAGTCTTTTTCGTCTGTTACTATTAGTTTGCTTTGTTAGTATATGCTTTCGAAATAAACATAATTATAACACTTACTAGAGTAAGCAAAAGTGTTAATCCTATTGTTCTTTTCCTTTTGTTGTATTTTTGTGTCACGAAATCATGAGACCAAAACCTGTTTGATGCCAAAGTTTTGTTGTTTAGTTTAGTTTTGGTGGGACATTTGTTTCACATGAGTTGAGGTCAAACTCAATAGTATAGGAAATTTATACCTCCAAAGCTGATTGATTACCATATATAATGTAAACATCTACTGTATGATGCAGTTTTTGGTATATACATTTTGCATTGTAACATGACAAAAATCCTCCCAGCCACTTTTTAACATCCCAGAAATTAAAATGCAGTATAGGGATGTGTCTAGATAAAATATTTGATAGTAAATTATGTGTTTTGCCAGTAATCCAACAAACTATGCATCTTTCTAATCTCTGCGGTCATAGTTGAAATTTCTTTATTTTTAAGGATTTTACAAATTATGTTGTAAGATTGGTAGTGAGATGCAGAAAAATGATCATTGAGTGATGGTCCATAAAATGGTAAGAGATCAATTTTTACCGCATAGTTGCCGGATGGAATTTGACATGGGATTTGTTACATCACTAGTCTATTGTGCCAGAAGGTAACTACGGCCAATATGCTTTCAAGTTTAACTCTCCTCGCCCACCTTCATCCTCCTCCTTGCTCATATTTAGTTAATCTGTTTAGAACTCAATCCATTGAATCATGAATTGAATTTTGACCCAAGTTCATTGGATTTATTCTTCCTCTTCAATTGATAGGTTCTTTCCTTTTACACCTATAACCTAAGTCTCACATATTTTCATCACATGAAAAAAAATAGATATTTTACTCTTCTCTTCAGGCATCATAAGCGGATCAGCTGGTGTACACATTTAGCAACTATTGTTTGACGAGGGCAATTTTTATTAAGGCCGTGGACCCGTCGGTGTTTGTGAATTTTGGCTTACTGTTTACGTAGCTGGTTCATTGAGATGTGTAAGGTTTGTAGTAATGTACTATTTTTTAGGAAGAGAGAAAAGTTGCGTGTATCCCATTTTTTTTCTTCTTTTAATTTTGCCTCTTGATATTTTGTTGTGAAATTGCTTGTTTGGTTATACTGAATAACCAATCACACTCAAATTCGTACTGATGACTTTTTCAAATTCGAAATCCTCCTCAACATAAAATCAAGGTCATAAATAGGGCTTATTGGAGCCACCAGTGATACCACTAAACACATAATTGTATTTGGTCACAGTTCCAGTTTACTCTAACAATGACTGATTCTGGTGGATCATCACCAAAACCTAGCTGTGTGATCTTCATTGTGTTATCTTTTTATAATGTGATTTTGGGTGTACTTTGTCTAACATTTCAAAGTTTGTACATGTGGAGGACATGAAAAAACAATTTAAAATTATCAATTTGTATGTATAGTTAGTGAGTTTCCATAATAAGACCTGCTAAGCCACGGCTCAAGCTAGAGTTATCTCAACTTGTCTAAATCCCTAGTTAAACTAAAAACAGGCGTAACAATCATAGATGTGCTATTTTCATATAATTGAAGTGATTACTTTACGAAGTTTTGATAGTGAATATGATTCGTTTTATGATATGTTGCAGCTTGAACTAAATTTGTCTGACGGTACAAACCATCTCAACCTCCATCTTATCGGGTTCTAGTTCAACCAACCACGCACTTCAGAGGTTAATAGTATTTCTATTATTAGAAACATCTAAATTTTTAGCAATAACGTTTTCGTCTGAACATAGAACAATAAACCAGGTGAAGTTGTTTTAAAATAACAATAATTGTGATCGATCAAGATGGTATGAGATCGTATACTAACACATAAATCATGTACAACTGTTGCTATACATCCTAAACTATATCATAAAAACTATATTCGTCTGTTAAGAATTAGATGCTAATACATGCATGAACAATAAAACAAGTGTGTAAATATATGTAAGAGAAGTGTATGTGAAACAGATTGGGATAAATCAAAGATAAGCCGAATAAACAAATGCATGTCACACCAATCACATTCATATTCATAATAAAAAAAAGTAACGCTATCCGCTATACCACTAAAAGAGTTTGCAGGATCCTAATCTGTTCACATGATTAACACGCCTAATATGTTGACCGACATATTCAGATTATCCTATGTGTTTCTACTTTGGATAGTAATAGGCACAAAGAGGATATACCATAGACAAAATGACAATATCAGTGGTTTTTGCTTTAGTATTTATTAAATAATTGTACAGAAGACTTGCTGACATATTTACCAAAAAAATAATAATTGTACAGAAGATTTAGAACTCTATTGTAAACAGATATTACTATGGAAACAAGGACAGAATACAGGAATTAGCACATACACGGACAAATCTGTTAGACGCAGAAAAAAGATGTATGCTTCATAGGATACCAAGGGAACATGCTATGAAAATAGACACATTACAAACACATGGAACATACTCATTAGGAAATTAGCGTTGGGCTTGCGCATTTAATTTCCTGAAACATGACAGCAGAGTTCGATGGCTCGGAAGACAGCGCTAATATAAGCTATTGTACAACAAAAACGAGAATAGTTTAAGCAGCAGTGTTTACCAAAAGGGATCAAATAGAATAACGAGACAAGAAGAAATTTCTCCCAAATCTTTTAGCTACATACAGATGACAAAGTGGGGATGATTTCTTCTTTCTCTTCCCCTTATTGTCCTCATCATCATCTCTGTGTCGTTTTCGCTTCTCTATCGCCATCTCCTCTTCTGCTTTTTCTTCTTCTTCTTCTTCTTATTCTTCTTCGTCTTCTCCTGATCTTCTGCTGCTTTCTTCATCCACTTCTCCATCTCGTATTCAGCATCAAAAATCTTCCTGAGCCACTTTTTTCTTTCCTCCATCATCTTGTCATACACATCAACTCCCATTTGATAACGTTTTGCTTCAACCCTTTCTAGCGTGGCCATATAATCGTAACGCTGTTGTTCCAGTGTTGTGTTCTTAGGAGGCCATTCAAAACAACCTTCAGTCGATAAAGGTGTGTCCAACGACAACCCTTTCTTCTTCAAAATCTTTTTCCACACACGATCTTGTTCAACCGCCGACACAGACATCTCGCCTCTCTCTCAATTCTCAAAAATCATAATTACTATTTCGGGTGTTTTCTTTTTTGCCCCTTTATTTTATTTTATGTAATTACTGAAAACATCCAAATGAATCAAGTTTGTTGTATTGACCCTCACACAAGAGATTTACCAAAACAACCTTGTTGATCGCGTGATTTGGGCAGTGGAAAACTCGAACAACACGTGTCAACTTTTTAGGCATTTGACGGAAAAAAAAAAAAAAATTAACAGTTGTTTCGCGCATTGTACGGTGAGTGGGAGAACATTTTTTTATAATTTTTTTTTTCTTGTGTCAGTCATCACGCGAAGTTTATGGTGGAGAACTTTTTTTTTTTATAATTTTTTTTATAAAATTTCAAGATATCATAAATGATTCCTGAAAAATGTTATTTTTAATCAAAGTGATAAGACAACTCAATGACATTGTTGTTTATAGCTAAAAAATTTGCACGATTTATGACAAGAATTGACAAATCATAAGCTTTTTCATATATTGAATGACAGTTCGCAGCATTTATATTATTGTAGGGAATGTTAAGACAACTAACGACATTATTTTTTATCATAAAAATACCACGCGAATTTATGACAATATCTAAAAGCTTTAACTTTTCTTGATTTGATATGGACCAATTTTCACTGAAAATGTCATTTCAATTATGCTTATATATAAAAAACAGTCCATAACTTGAGGACTCTTATATCAAAACTAAATTTTTCAATTCACATTAAATTATTATTCTATCTTCACATTTTCTACCAAGCGCATTCTAACCAGAAAATGTTAGTGTTAAATGTCTCTTATGAAACTACAAGAAGCTACTTGATGAGAGCTATTTTGGAAGGACCAAATTTTATCCTTGGTTTGATCGTTTGTCGCAGATAGGTTTACGGATCGATTGGGTGGGAAGTAACAATCTAATGGTTTTGCACGATCACCAACTAATTGACTATGGTAAGTACGCCCTTGGATGCATGACAGGGGCGGACATGAAGAAGTGTGTATACTTGAAAAGTGTTAGAGATGAGTTGCTAAGGAGTATGGAAGAGAAAAGACAATTGATGACGAACTACAGAGGTCAAGTAAAATGATGGTATTAACACCATTTTTGCTAATCACTCTTTGTTGTTGTTTGTTGTTGTTTTAAAGTTTTTTAAATCCTCTAAATAAAGGTGTAATGTAATCTCGTGTTGTAATGCTTATAATGGAATTCGCTAATCTTAAAATAAGTTGTTATTGGTTTTACATTTGAGCTGATAAAAACCACAAAATTTAAATTAAATCCCCCAATCTTACACCACATTGCAAACATATTTATTATGCCTAAAAAAATTATTTTCGGAACAAGTTTTGGTTCACTTTGTAGACCTCATCAATAGCGTAATACCGTTCTCAAACTATTACGATGTCGATATTTTGCAAAAAATTTCCAAACCCTAATAAAACCAAAAACTAAATTTTAAACTTCTACAAAAATGAAGAAAAAAAAATTATAAAAAAAAAAGTTCTCCACCATAAACTTTGCGTGATGACTGACACAAGAAAAAAAAATTATAAAAAAATGTTCTCCACCCCCTACATTGCGCGGAACACTTATATTTTTTTTTTCGTTTGTTTTCAAATGGCCATAAAAAGTTGGACAGTGTTGTTCGCGTTTTCCCTGCCAAAATCAACGCCGATCAAACATGGTTGTTTTGGTAAAGCTCTTGTGTCAGGGTCAATACAACAAACTTGAATTTCAATTTGGTTGTTTCTGTAAATTTCTCCGAGTTACATTACCACCCTTGTTATTATATCTATACTTACTCAACCCTTCATGCGTAGATTTTGTAAAAATAAAATAAAAATATATACAGAAAAGAAAAGGGTAATTAATAAAGCTTTACTTTTAAATTTTATTTGAGTTATATATATATATATATATATATATATTTTATATTATATATAGAGCCGGATTCGATTGAGAACGATTTTTATTTTGCGAAGATGAGGAATGGTTTTCAAAAACGAATAATTTGTAACTTTGATTCATGTTTTTCAGAAGCGTAAACTCATTTTAATATAATTATAATCCAAAATGTGCAAAAAAAAATTTGAATTAATGTTAAAAATCACTTGATTTTGTGATATAAGTTTAATATTGAATCATTTATACATGTTTAATGAATCATTACCATAACTCGATTTTAACAATGATTTGTGAATAAAATTTGTTATTTATAATACGGTAACACTATTAATTGATGTTTTACTTGTGATGAATCAACAAAAGTTATTAATCAATTTTACTCAACCGAAGATTTTTCATTCTTCTCAAAATAATAAACCTTCTCAATGGAACCGGAAGCCAATATATGTATTTGTATGTATATATATTTATAAATATATATATTATTATTTATAATATATTATATTATTTTACTTTCTTTTCAAATCCGTCTTTAGGAGAGAACTGATAGAACCACCAAAATCATGCGTGCAGCTTTCATTAATTGTATTTGCATATTTGATTCTAATAAAACAACATATTTGTTTTAAAAAACATGTTGTTCTAAAGAATTTGATAAAAATTGGAAATACAAAATTTTTCTTTGAAGGTGTGCATGTATGTTTCTATATAAAGCTGGTGCAACAACAATATTGCTGCATCTTTTTACTCGTTTTCTTCTGATGTAAGGTTTTTGTGAAAGAAGAGGAAGAGTTGATGATACAGAAGAAATAGTGGGTTTTTACGATTATTGATTGATTTTCATGTTATTTTTTGCTTTTTCAAACAAGCGCGTGCATGTACTGTTTTTTGGTGAGGTTCTCGCACTAAGATTGGTTTGAAGAAAGTCCCCCATCTTATATTTCTTTTCAGAACCATTCTTAGTGCGCGAAATCTGACAGACACACCAAAAAACATGCTGCACGCTAGTATATATAGTTATAAAATATATTATATATATATATATATATATATATATATATATATATATATATATATAGGGTCACTTTATTTTCAGAACCAATCTTAATGCGAGAACTGACAGAACTCTTCTAAACCAATCAAATTTTTTTATTTATTAAACATTTTGTTTAATCCAAAAGGGTATAATGGTAAAAGATACTTTTCACATTATTTTTTATTTATTAAACTCAATTTTCGTTTTTATTTTACTTCTTAATTTTCGAAACTATTTTTTTAATATTTTTTTCTAGAAATAAGCCATGTGCATACGTGTTTTTATTATAAATGTAAATTTTGTGTTTTGCAAGTGTGAATTTTTTTTAATAAATATGTTTCGTTTATAATGGATCATGCATATGTTTTTAGTGTACATTTTTAAAATTCCAAATCTAAAACCATAAACATAAAAGGTTATACTAGTGACTTTTAGAATTATGACAACTCAAGTACATAAATATTATATACAAAATTTGATATTAAATAAAATACATTTCATATACAAATCTATCATGTCGAATATAAATCTACACGCCTTCAAAGAACATATGAGCACCCCTTCAAAGAACATATGTGCACGCCTTCAAAAAAAACATATGTAGTTGGAGTTTCGCATCTAATTCATTCGAACATGTACGCACACCTTCCAAAAACATATATGCACGTCTTCAAAAAACATATATGTATTTTCTTTCAGTTCTCATCAAATTCACGCTTCAAACAACATATTTCACGCCTAGTAAATTGGATGTTTCACATCTAATTCATTGTAACATGTACCACACCTCCAAAAACAAATATATACCGCCTTCAAAAACATATACTATTTCTAATTTTCCATCAAATACACTATTCAAAAATTATTTGCACGTCTTTCAAAATTGTTCCAAAATGCAAAAATGATCATCAACATAATTAAATTTTGATAATTAAAACCTACCCAATAGCAGCATGCTTTTAGCCAATAACAACATGCTTTTACCTTCCTTTTACCGTTTATTACAAATTTCATTATGATCAAAGAGGTTTTATCATACATAATGCATTTGCGTTATTGCATAAAAGTTTATTTACGTTTTTTTGATGACGTATAGTACGAATACCAAGCTTACTAGGCTTAATTCATAATATACGCATATGGGCCCAGGCCTAATACAATAAATAGCCAGATTGCTAAGCCTGACAAGGGTCACGCTCCGGATATTCCAAAGACGCACGTGAGTATCTTTAACGTCGCACCATTGCGCCTTCGCGGACATACACTGACCGCGGAAGATTACTCGCGTCCGCAGAGACGATTACATGTGGACCCTTGCCCGACAAGGGACCCACTCCGGCCACCAACAGTTACAAGCGAAATACTAGGGAACCCTATTATTGGGCTTACCTATAAATAGGGGTCATTTCACTCTCCAAAAGGGTACATTCTGTCTAATCATTAATACACTCACATACTCTGACATTCTCTGACAAACATGTATACTTACTCTCACGCCGGAGCTTAATCGCGGGGTCCGCCCTGCGGTAAGGCTAACGGTTTGTTCTCATTTGTGCAGATTACCCCTCTATTACTTGGATTAGTACAAGGTCTACATCGCAGCCCACTCATTGGCCCAGCCCAATAAGTGATCTAAACCTATACTCACCCCCATACACAGTTTTTGTACTAACAAGTTGGCGCCATCCGTGGGACCGATATAACTGCGTTCCTTGAAAATACTCACCATGAGCAATCACGAACAACCTACCCCTAGTCATCCCAAGTCTGATGTGCGGAATACGACAGGGAAGAACAAGCAAATCCTCCAGGACTCTGTGAGAACTACATCCGCTGTAGATCTCGAAGAGTTCTGTGAAAAGCATTATGAGAAACTACTACCAATCATGGCAGATAAGTATGAGTATGAGAAGAGAAAGAAAGAAAAGCTGGAGGAAGTAAAAGCGAGGCTTGACTTTGGCGACGCCCGGAAGAAGAGCACTAGGGCACAGGAATCCGCGTATTCTGAGTCCAGGACGGTATCGCCAAGAAGGCGGAGACACTCCCGCAGCCCGCGTCACAATCCTAGCGTCTTCACTAGGTTGAGGCGCGAAAGGTCAAGATCGCCACGACATGAGTACAAAAATAAGGAAAGAAGAGAGAGCACTGTGTTCAAGAGACTCGGAAGCAGAGGACGGAGTACCTCCGTGCATTCCGATAGCCGTCAGGAAAGCTCAAGGTATATGGAAAGTTACTCTGAAAGTGAAGATAGTGAAGGCGGGCATTGGAAGTCTAAATTGCGAAGGAAAAAATCCAGTGTCGAGGATGATGATCTCTCCCAACCTTGGGTATGTGCCGAGACTGATCCGTTCACGTCTCGAATCCGTCACTTTGACTTCCCAAAAACACGAATGCCAAGTCATGTGAAAACATACAACGGAAGCGAAGATCCTGAAGATCACTTGAAAATCTTCCAAGCAGCAGCAAAAACGGAGAGGTGGGCCATGCCAACATGGTGTCACATGTTTAATTCCACACTCACCGGAAACGCTCGGGTATGGTTTGACGATCTTCCCCCGGAATCAATAGATAGTTACAATGATCTAAGAGAAGCATTCCTGAAAAACTACCTCCAACAGAAAAAGTGCATCAGAGACCCCATAGTGCTCCACAACATCAAACAAAGAGACGGAGAGTCAACGGAAGACTTCATACAAAGGTATAAGTCGGAGAGTGGAAATGTTAAAGGAGCACCGGAGTGCATGAGAATTTCCGGATTCGTACACGGAATCACAAATCCCGAGCTCATCAAAAGATTTCACGAGAAAATTCCAAAAACAGTAGACGAAATGATGCAGGTTGCCACGTCTTTTCTTCAAGGGCAAGAGGCGGCCTCAAATCAAGAAAGGAAAAAAGTTCCTCAGGCCTGGAGGCACCAGGAAGGGAGTCATAGGCAGAATTTCAAAAAAGGGGGAGGCTTCCGCAGCCAACATAAGATGGAAAAAAGACCAGACAGGTTCACTCTTCTCACGAAAACTCCGAAGGAAATTCTGGCCTTGGAAAAAGGAAAATTCAAGACCCCACCTCCAATGACAACCCCGGTTGAAAAGAGAAACGCAAACAAGTTTTGCGAATTTCACGGAGAAGTGGGGCACAATACAGATGAATGCAATCATCTAAGGAAACAAATTGAAGATATGCTCAAAGCCGGGAAATTGTCGCATATAATCCGGGAGTTGAAGCAAAATAGCGGAAAAGAACAGCCAAAAAAGAAAGGTGAAACCTCCGGAAAAGAGAAGCCTCAGGCAATTTTAATGATTCAGTCACGACAAAATGTAGTAAGACAGAAGATAACTCAAAGTTTCGCACCTGACCTTGAAATATCATTCCCATCCCTGGGGAATGATGAGGGAACAGAAGGTCCCTTAATAATAGAAGCAGAGGTTGGAGGGCACCAAGTGCACCGCATGTGTATTGACGGAGGGTCATCATTTGAAATACTTTATGAGCACTGTTTTAATCGACTCCGTCCGGAAATAAGAAACCAAATGGTCCCGGCCACAACTTCGCTAGTAGGATTCAGCGGTGAAATAAAATGGCCATTAGGACAAATAACACTCTTGGTGAAAGTCGGGGATGACGAGCATTCAACATCAGCATGGATGGACTTCATGGTTGTGAGATCAACGTCTCCGTTTAATGGAATCATTGGAAGACCGGGGTTGCGGAAAATGAAAGCAGTCCCATCAACAACGCACGGAATGATAAAGTTCCCGGTTATGGGAGGAACACTTACGCTGAGAAGCAGTAAAATCATTCCCATTGAATGTGCAATGGTCTCCGGACCAGAAGACCAACCCCCTCCAGTGAACAAAGTAAAAGAGGAAAGGATTAAAGTAGCGATCAATCCGGAATATCCGGAACAGACAGTAATGATTGGTTCTGACCTCACGGAGAGAACCAGAAGTAAGCTGTGCAACCTACTTCAACGCAGTTTGGATATATTCGCCTGGACCCCAACGGATATGACGGGCGTTCCAAGACAGGTAGCGGAGCATAAGTTAAATGTACGGAAAGGTTGTCCACCGGTCAGGCAAAAGAAAAGAGGCCAAGCCGCAGAAAGGAACATAGCAATAAATGACGAAGTTAGTAAGCTGGTGGCAGCTGGGATAATGAGAGAAGTTCACTATCATGATTGGCTCTCCAACCCAGTGATGGTAAAGAAGAGTGACAACAGTTGGAGAATGTGTGTTGATTTTAAAGACCTCAATAAGGCATGTCCCAAGGACGGTTACCCCCTGCCGGAAATAGACTGGAAGGTCGAATCTTTGTGTGGATTCCCCTTCAAATGCTTCCTGGACGCATACAAGGGGTATCATCAAATACAAATGGCAGAGGAGGATGAGGAAAAGACCGCGTTCATTACAAACCAAGGCATATTTTGCTACACAAAGATGCCTTTCGGTCTGAGGAACGCCGGTGCAACTTATCAAAGGCTAGTGGACAAAACATTCCACGGACAGATCGGTCGAAATCTCGAAGTATACGTGGATGATTTGGTCATAAAAAGCCGCACGGAGGATGAAGTCGTCCGCGACATTGAAGAAACATTTAAGACACTCAGAAAAATCAACATGAAACTGAACCCAAAAAAGTGCACCTTTGGAGTTGAGGAAGGAATGTTCTTGGGATACCAGGTCAATACAGAAGGCATTAAGATTTGCCCAGACAAGGTAGACGCCGTACTAAGCCTTCAATCACCAAAATGCTTGAAAGACGTGCAGAAGTTAAATGGAAAATTGGCAAGCTTAAACAGGTTCTTAGCAAAGTCAGCGGAGAAATCACTACCGTTTTTCAAAACTTTGAAGAAATGCACAAAAAAGAGTGACTTTCTATGGACGGAGGAAGCGGAAGCTGCATTCAAACAAATGAAGGAACATATAGCAAAGTTACCTATGCTCACCGCTCCGGAAGAACAAGAGGAACTCATTGTCTACCTGGCAGCATCCAAAGAAGCGGTGAGCGCCGTACTAATGACGGAAAGGGAAGCCAGGCAGATGCCAATCTACTTTGTAAGCCGGGCGCTAAGGGGCCCGGAAATAAACTACACCGCCATGGAAAAATTAGTACTAGCATTAGTACATGCAAGCAAAAGGCTAAGAAGATACTTCCAAGCTCACCTTATCACAGTAATAACGGATCAACCCATCAAAAACATACTATCAAGCCCGGAAGTCGCTGGTCGGATGCAAAAGTGGAGCATACAACTAGGAGAGTTTGGTATACACTATAGGCCAAGAGTATCTGTGAAAGGACAAGTATTAGCCGATTTTATTGTGGAAAGACCAGAGGAGGAAGGACAGGACGACTCCGCAAGAGAAGAAGAGCCGCTCCCGGCACGGTGGACCTTGTTCACGGACGGGTCATCTCGTGTTGACGGATGTGGAGCAGGAGTGATACTCACGGATCCGGAGGGAGTGGAGTTCGCATACGCTTTGAGATTTCAGTTTGAAACGACTAACAACGAGGCAGAATACGAAGCATTAATAGCAGGATTGCGAATAGCGGAAAAAATGGGTGTCAAAAACCTCGAAGTGAATGTAGACTCAAAACTGGTAGCAAACCAAGTAAATGGGACTTACATCGCGAAAGAAACAGACATGATCAAATACTTAGAAAAGGTAAAAGCACTGACTAATACCTTCCGTGCGTTCTCAATAAAGCAAGTCCCAAGAAGCAAGAACAAAAAGGCAGATGCACTAAGTAAAATGGCGTCCACAAGTTTTGCACATCTCAGCAAACAGGTGTTGGTGGAGGAATTGAAAGAAAAATCCGTAAACGAAAGAGAGGTACTCGTCGTGGTAGAGGAAGAAGGGGATACCTGGATGACCCCAATTCATGAATACCTCACGGATGAAACTTTACCGGCAGAAAAAAACAAGGCAAGGGCGATAAAGCGTAAATCACGACGTTTTGCAATCATCAACGGAATACAATTAACAAAAATACTCTTTCTGGGCCCATGGCTTCGATGTGTAGGACCTTCACAAGCAAACTACGTCTTGCGGGAAATACACGAAGGTTCGTGCAGCATGCATGCGGGCACACGATCCGTCGTTGCCAAAGCTTTGAGGACTGGTTATTACTGGCCGACAATGCACAAAGACGCAAGGGCGCTTATAAAAGCATGTCAGGAATGCCAAGTACACAAACCCGTTCCAAGAAATCCGCAGGAAAAATTAAATCCTATCACATCTCCGTGGCCATTTTACAAATGGGGTATTGACATAGCTGGGCCTTTCCCGGAAGGACCCGGCAAAGTCAAATTTCTAATAGTGGCCATGGATTACTTTACCAAGTGGATAGAAGCAAAACCAGTAGCAACTATCACGGGAAACCAGGTCAAAAAATTCGTATGGGAGAACATAGTATGCAGGTTTAGCCTTCAAGGAGAAATCATATCTGATAACGAGAAGAAATTTCAAGATAACCCCTTCAAGGATTGGTGTGAAAAATTATGCATTCAACAACATTTTGCTTCCGTAAAACACCCTCAGACGAACGGACTGGTTGAAAGAGCAAACAGAAGTCTGGGGGAAGGAATAAAAGCAAGACTAGGAAAAGAAAACAAGAACTGGTTGGAAGAAATCTCTCACGTACTTTGGGCACACCGTACCATGATCAAATCCAGTAATGGGGACACTCCGTTCACGTATCTTTACGTAACGGAAGCTGTCATCCCCATCGGAAATTTGGAATTCCAAGTTTCAGGACAGCGGAAGTAGACATTGCCAAAAATGATGAAGCGTTGGAAATCAACTTAGATCTGATAGAAGAAAAGCGAGAGCAAGCGGCAATAAGAGAAGCAAGAAGCAAGAGGCAAATGGAAAAATACTACAACACCAAAGTTAGAAATACAAGCTTCAAGCCAGGAGACTTAGTATACCGGAGCAACGAAGCAAGCCGCGTAGAAGATACTGGAAAGCTAGGACCCAAGTGGGAAGGGCCGTACGAAGTCACTGAAGCACTTGGGAAGGGATCATACAAATTAAAAGATTGCAACGGAAAAGAAGTACCAAGAACCTGGAACGTGTGCAACCTCAAGAAGTGTTATATATACAAAGTGTAAGCAGCCTAACCATACGGACTCCGTGATGGGAAGAGCATTTTTATTTTATTCCGTGTAGTAGTTTTTAAATATCGTGTAATATGATTTTAATTTTAATGAAAAAAGTGAAGATTAGCTACCTTCACAAAATTTGCTTTGAAAAATTCCATTTTATTACTTTGCAAAGTCATTTATTGTGATTAAGCCGCGCACACACGGAGCACGTCTCCATTAATGTTATTCCGTATAACAAAAGGATGAGTAACCTCACAATTGGCTCAAAGTACGTAAGAGGTATTGCAAACCCAGTACCGGGAAAATACCCCACAAAATATCCAAACAAGACTATCCTACTAAAAGTATCACACGGATATTAAAAAGATAGCAACAATATTTTATATATTCACGATAAGACCCAAAAAAAAGCTGTAAAATTGGTTACATGTAAAGTACCGCAACAAAAGGGCCACATACGGCCGCGGTATGAGAAACACCATAGCAAGCCGAAATATAAGTAGCCATGGTATTTTAATTACAAGAAAAACCGCAAGGTCACATGCTACCGAGTAGGAAAAAACAAATAAACTTCATAAAACAGCATCCCACTTCATCATCCAACTGAGAAAAAGTAATGCTGCCTCTGGCTGAAGCATCGATGTTTCCTTCACTTTCCGACCCCAGGGTAGCGTTCTCAGGAACCTCATCCGCTAAATCAGGATTATCATAGTCTTCTACAGAAACGGAAGTATCGGTATGAGGAACAATGACCACGGTAGATAACACATTGGTGGTCGGAACCTCAGCAGGTGGTTCAGTCAAAGCCTCAGCGGATAAGGGATCATCGATGGATATAAATACGTCTTTCAAAAAGGGGAGACGTTCAATAAGATTTCTTTCCATCTTCTCCACTCGTCCACGGCAAATATCCAAAGCAACGGACAAGGCTTGACTCCCAATAACGACCCTATCCTGCTTATGATGAACAGGAACCATTAGCTGGCTCACATCGGGTTGAAGATCAGTCAGGCCTAAGGTCTCAGCCACGGCATCGTCCAAACGGAGAAGATCCATAACATCCCATGTGCTGGCATCTTTTTTGTTGGAAAGCTCCTGAAGAAGCGGAAGTTTTCAGTCGCGGAAGGAATTTTTCACGATAGCAGAATTAAAATCAGCCTCCGCGGAGGGAATATACGCTTCAAGATCAGTCAAACATCTGCCAGCTTGTCCATGCTCGATCCCTGCGGCTAGGCCCTCCTGCATTCCTTTCTCTATAGCGCGGCCAAAAGCATGCCCAAGAGCCTCCATGTACTCAGTTGAATTAAGACACTTAACCACAAGAAGTTTCATCCCATGAGTCAGTAACCATCTTCGCCCCGCAACGACGTTGAGGAGGTGCGGATGGAAACTTTCTTGAAAGCGCATACAACACCGGGTGAAATCAGCGTCAATCTCGGCTAACCTAGTCCTGAGGGGCCTCAAAAGATTATCTTGAAATTCCTCTAACTGTTTCAAACTCCCCTCGTACGTCTCTAGCTTCTCACGGAGATCCGTGGAAGAAATCTCCAGCTCACGCACCTAAAAAATACATGTATGTATATATGAGGAGAGAAAAACAAAAAATTATGAAGAAAATAGTCAAGGACGGAAAACTATACCTGATTAACAAGACTTTGGTTCTGGGACTTCAAGGAAGAAGAAGATGCTCCTAAGTCAGAAAGCTCATGATCCTTTTCAGCAATAGTGGATTCAAGGCCCGTCACTTTTAGCTTTAAAGAATCGCATTGTTGCTCAAGAAGGACGTTGTGTTCCTTGGCGGAAGCAACTTCGCCTCGGAGTGAGTTCTCGGTGGCCTCAAGACCGGAAACCTGAGCACGGAGTTTGGATACTTCCGCGGATTCCTCCTTTGCCTTAAGCAATTGAGACTTCAAGTCTTCAATCTCCTTGTTTTTCGCCTCCAACAAAATATCTTTCTCCTCCGCGAGAGATCTCCATTTCCTCTTCTCCAAAATATTATACTCCGCACGCATCCTCACCTCGGAGCTCAAACTTAAATTACGTGCGGCTGACACATTGAACTCAGTAAATAACTGCTCATGCTCCATTCCACGAACGGTTTTGAAGAAAGCAGGAGGAGTGAAGTGATCAATCATATTGGCGCACAAACGCCCATCATTAAGCTCAAAGCCCCTGGTCACCATCCACTCATCAGGGGACATAGGTTTTTTCTCACAAACCCAGCACCCCATAGCCTCACCGCACGAATTGCCTTCCGGCATCAAAAACCATAAACCAGACTTCCCTGTAAAAAGACTAAGAGTACGATCCGTCTTCTCAGATGAGCTAGAAGAACCAAAAACGGACGGATGTGGCGCACTTTTATCTTTGCTAGCATCAGCAGGAGTAGCAACAATAGTAGCCTCAGTCATAACCGGAACAGCAGACCTGACAAGAGAATCAACTTCAGGATCCGCAGAATTAGCGCCTGAGTGATGAGAAGAATCAGAAAGGACTACGAACCTTGCGGAGGGACCTATAGTTCGCAAGGATGGGCCAGTCACGGAGTCAGTACGATCTCCGCCCTCCTCCAAAGGTGAAGCTGTCACGGAGGAAGTAATAAAGGGTAAGGTAGGAAGAGCTGGAACACCCTGTTCTACCGTTAAGCGAGAATCTTGGAGCAACCTGTAAGGAACACAAGGAGACTTACCTCCAGTAGCGGAAACACCATAGTCTCCATAATCCGGCCCCTTATAACCTTTTGGGTGGATGGGAAGCGACAGGCAGTCCCTCACTATCATAGGTTACTCTCTTTTTCTTTGAACGCTTGGGCCTAGGAATTTCAGCTTCAACAGGCTCGGTGACAGGCACGGTTGGCTCAACATTATCCTGACCAGTAACGGAATCAAACCCCTGATCTCCACCATCACCAACACTTGCATCTCCAACAAATTCCCTCTCCACACTAGCCGACAACTCTCCGGAGGAACGAACCACAGAGGTCGGAAGTAGAGTCACGGTGCGATGTTTGGCCACGGTGACAATAGGTCTTTCATTTTCAGCTCTGGCTCTTTCAACAACCCTCACCTTGCGGGGATCAGCGGTACGGATAAAAGCATTCAAATCCATCTCTGCAAAAGACAACAGGGAAAAAGGATAAGGAAACAAGAAAACAGGAAAAGCATAAACAATAATCAAAGTGCGTACGGAAAATAGAACCCATCCTCTCCGTCCTCATACTCAAAGCGGGGATAAGTATCTTTATTCAAAAGGTAATTACGGCTTATGCCAACCCAGCAAAGAAATTCTTCCGGGAACCTAAGGAACGGAGAGGCTTGAGCAATAAGGGTATTAATATGCTCCACATTATATTCAGAGGGAGCGGGAGCTCGATCTTTGACAATATTTGAACCCGAAAACCAACTAAACCGGGCATTGGCAGGAACCACAAACTCATCAACCCAGAAAAAATGATCATTCCAATTCTTCACGGAATCCAAATTCTTAGAATAACAAGCACGGACGTTCGAGCGCTTGGTGAACCCAAACCATCAATTTTTGTAATTGTACGTATAGAAATAGAGGAATAGACTAACATGAGGTTCAATGTTACAAACACGGCACAAGATTTCAAAATGAGAAACCTTGGCAGATCCAAACACGGACAATTGGGAAAACGGAATGCGGAAATGGGTAAGAACAGACACGAAGAAGGTAGAAAACGGGATACGGTAGTTGGCATAATCAAAGAATCGGGTGTACATTCCAACTTTACCAGTTGGTCTTTCATGCATGGTGGCATCGGAGCTTGGCAGTTGAGGATGAACTTCCTCGGGAACAAAATATTTAGCACAAATGGCGTCAAGGTGTTCTTATGTAAGAACACATTTGAGGGATGTAATACTACCCATAATAAAAGAGAAGCAAAGAGATTAACCTGAATAAAAAAGAAATGCTAGAATAAGGGAGGTTGTGCAACTAGAAAACCTTGAAATTTATCAACAATGGTGGAAAAGTGGAAGAAGATGAAAAAAGAAACAGTAGGGCATGAATTGACTATTTATACCCATGGTATATTTAAGTCAGGTAAAGGTAAGATGATGACACGTGCCAAGACACTTCCCAATCAACGGTACAAAGGTAGAGTAAAAAGATAATGATAACAGCTGGATATGGGACCCAGGCGGTCAAATCACGCAGAATATAAAGGGACACGAAGAACCCACGTAACCAACGACAAACTACAAAAATGGCGCAAAAGACCCGGAACAAGGCAGAAGCGGAAGAAGATCTGATCACGGAACTCTAGTCTAGTAACGCTCACCGCACGCTATAATTGTACCGCGTACAGTAAAGCAAACTAGACTGGGGGGACTTGATGACGTATAGTACGAACACCAAGCTTACTAGGCTTAGTTCATAATATACGCATATGGGCCCAGGCCCAATACAACAAATAGCCGGATTACTAAGCCTGACAAGGGTCACACTCCGGATATTCCAAAGACGCACGTGAGTATCTTTAAAGCCGCACCGTTGCACCTCCGCGGACATACACTGACCGCGGAAGATTACTCGCGTCCGCAGAGACGATTACACGTGGACCCTTGCCCGACAAGGGACCCACTCCGGCCACCAACAGTTACAAGCGAAATACTAGGGAACCCTAGTATTGGGCTTGCCTATAAATAGGGGTCATTTCACACCCCAAAAAGGTACATTCTGTCTAATCATTAATACACACACATACTCTGACATTCTCTGACAAACATGTATACTTACTCTCACGTCGGAGCTTAATCGCGGGGTCCGCCTTGCGGTAAGGCTAACAGTTTACTCTCATTTGTGCAGATTATCTCTTCATCACTTGGATTAGTGCAATATCTACATCACAACCCATTCATTGGCCCAGCCCAATAAATGATATAAACCCATATTCACCCCATACACAATTTTTGTATTAACAAGTATCAAGTTTAGTTTTTATTAGCCAAAGTATGCTAGGATTTAAAGTTAAGTCGTTTGTAGTTGCTTGAGTCCCATGCAAACGTGTCCTTCTATTTGTTTAAGAGTCACAACCGTCTCTCTCTTCTAATTGTATTAGGAGTCGGTTTTCTTCCCCCTCATCTCTATTGAAATTTTTTGATTTGTATGTTTTTTTGAAGAAATGATTATCTACAGAATGTAGGGTTATTAGATAATGTTGTATATTTTAGATGTACATGGTATCCCTGTGGATTTTTAACTTAATCTGAATCATAATGGAAAATTTTTGAATCATAACGAAAGCTTAGAGCAAATATTTGAAATACATACATATATTTATATGTATATCTAACAAAATTTAGATACACCTTTTCTTTTGGCCGGTGGATTTAATGAAAGGGATTGATGGATATTGATTCGAAGGTATTCGATTCACAATGTAAGTTTTTTGAATCGTACTCAAATCATGCGAACTGGACAGTTCTCTTTTGAACAAGTATATTTATCTACATTGCCATTAGTTTTATATATAGTTTTCCAATTCTCGCTAACTGCTTGCTAGTCGAGTTATATATTTATATGGATATTGCCCTTTAGAAAAAATAGACAACTCAAACTACAGGTAGTGTTGATTCCTATACAATAAACAGACACAAGCAGGCCATTATGAGGATGAGTGAAAGACCTATGGTCATTGGAATGACTTCTCATATATGTATATTTTTGCTAATGAGTATTGAGGTAGAGTGATATGGACTAGAAACTAATCAATGCAAATAAGTCGATACACAATTGTAGATAGCTTTAAAAGCTTCATAGATTTGTGCAGATAAAAGTATATTGCCAAACCAATGAAAACAAACACTTGTTGTATATAGCATTTAAAGCTTCTGATGTTGTGCAGACATGCAAAAGCTTGAAATACTGAAATGACAATTCTCCAACCATATGCATTTAAGTATATCAACTACACAATTGCATTAAAGCACATTTTATCTATAAGGTTGAGCTATTAATTATTAAAAATATATCTTTGTTCTGGTTTACACTATTACACAACTTCAGTTGTCTTCTCTGACCACCGGCGCAGCTCGACAACCACCATGCAGCCTCCGGTGACCTCATCTGCCACCATCTCTAAGTTATATGATACATATGTTATTTTTATGTTTTTATTTCTATATTTATCTATTGTTTACTTAAAAAGCTAAACTACATGTTTTATTTTGGTAAGTGTTTGTATGGAACTTTTAATACGTCAAAAAAATGCGTATTTTTGGTTTCCAAAACTTTAGACATAACAGAGTAACAGACACATGTTGTGAAACATGCAAATTACCCTACTAAAACGAAACATATCAGATGTGATTAATTAAGGTTGTTTTGTTTTATCATTTCAGAAACCAAGGAAAGACAAGACGGTGATTACTTTTTTTGTCTTCATCGTTGAAATAGGTGGTCTCGGAATTATTACATATGCTAGGTAATTTGTCATTCCTTTTAATAATATTCCGTGTGTTCTCAATACAACTTGTTTGGTGCTATTAAAAATAAGAGTTATTTGAATTTGTTTTGATTTTGAAGTTTTTTGTTTAACTAGATATGAATTAGGATTTAGGCTTACCAGAAAGTGTAGTTGAAGTTTGAGATTTAATGTTGGGTTGCTAGAGTGTGAGGCTATGATGCTCCTGTTGGATGTTATATACGTTTTGTTAGCCTCAAAATATTGAGTCGAACAAGGAAGTTCAATCATTTACTATATTAGGTCTCGGTCATTAATTAATATATGTTGTAATAGGCTAGACGGGTAAACATGCTCTTAAATGTAAGTTAACCGGTCACGTATCGGGCGAAAGCTCAAGTAATCCCGAGCCTGGCCCGTAGAAATACTAAAGGTATGCAAGCCTTTTAGTTTAGGTATAAATACACCTCCTCAAGCAAAGTGAGGGGGTTGGTCATTTGTAATCTTTTCATTTGCAAATAAAGTTTTATTCTCTCTCACTTTCTCTCTCTACTCTCTCTCTCTCTACATTTCTTCTCATCTCCTTTCTTAATTTCTTGTTCTCAATTATGAAGTAAAGTGATTTATTGGTTTCGACATTTTGTATCAAGAGCCTCTGGTAGATTGTGTTTGTTTTGTGGTTTAATAAGCTCAAAATCAAGATTTCGTGGCTTATTTTACATATAAGCTAATGTCCGGATTTTTTTTGGCTTATTGGTTTGCGTTTTGCTTCTCTACTCCTTGCTTCACTTGTTCTACAACTTATTGTGTTTGATTCGTGATTGTAAGCTCAAAATTTTCGTGGCTTATTTCGAAATATAAGCTCACGTCTTATTTTTTTTTTTGGGGCTTCTTGGTTAAGTTGAGCTTATTCAGTCATTAGTCATTGTAATTTCGTGGCTAGTATTCTTCAAACTAGAATCT
>BQNB010051653.1:0-40876 GCA_026074375.1 Tanacetum coccineum | reverse complement strand
GCTTATAAACCAAACGCACCCTTGGCTGATTTTGTTAACCCGACGCACCCTTCGCTGATGGAAAGCCAAACGCACCCTCGTGGTGAAAAAAACCAAATCCAACGCACCCTTTGGTGCTTTCAAGACAAACCAAATGCACCCTTTTGCATTATTATACACCAAACGCACCCTTGGTGCATAGAAAAACCAACCACGCCCTTGTGGTGATAAACCAGGACCCCTTGGCTGGTGAAAACCAATCGCACCCTCGTGGTGTTTTTAAGGACAACCCGAACGCACCCTTGGTGCGGTTAAAACCAAACACACCCTATGGTGGTTCATGGCAGCGGCGGCTGAGCCGCAGCTGCGATGATGGTGGAGATGGTGTTGTGGCGGTGTCGGTGGTGACGTGATGACGAGGGGTGGTGAGATGGTGGCGTGGAGTGGTGGTGCGGCTGAGGTGGTGATGATGGTGTCGCCGGCTGAGGCGGCAGCGAGGTGATGGGGGTGGTGCGAAGGTGGTAGTGTGGCGGTGGAGAGATGTTGGTGGCGACGATTGGGGAGTAGTGGTGGCGTCACGGCTGTGGTGGTGGTGGAGGCACGAGTGGGGGCGAGTGAGTGTGGGGATCGGATAGATCGGGTGATGGGGAGTATTTTTGGAGTCGACCGGAAAAAGTCCGCCGGAAAAGTTTTCCGACGACGGCTGAGTGGTGGCCGGCGGCGGCCGGTGGCTGCCGGAATTATTTGAGAGAGAGAGAAGTGTGTGTATTTATAAAAATGAAATGAAAATGTTTTATAAACTTTTTTATTTAGAATAAAAAATTTAAGAAATTTGACAAGTTACACATAGGTGGGGGGTTAGTTTTGTAATATTTTCACAAGGGCCAAAAGTGTAACTTTTGGTAAATATTGGTTCGGGTCTTGTTTAGGCCACTTAACGGATGATTTAAAATACGAAACTTGCGCCATTGTTTTCCAAATAATTTTTCCAACAAAAATGAGTATTTACTTGATAGTATTTCATAAATATATTTTTATAACATTTATAAAAATATTTGTTGTTTATTTGGTGACCCGGTTATGTCTTGTCCGAAAGAAAAAAATGATTTATTAACCCGAATATTTGTGTTTTTAAATAAACGCTTTTGAACAAAAATGAAATAATTTATTAAATATTTTAATTTAATAAAAAGTAATAACTAAATATAATTTAATTTTTTTTTGTGTCGGTACTCGTCGTTCTCGTTTTTAAATCAAATAAGTTTGAAAAATAAATTTGTAAGTGAGAGATGTGTAATAATAAATATGATTTATTATTTAAATGAGTTTAAAAAAAATTACCAGTTACGTGATTATCGTTTTTAGTTGACAATAAGTCAAAGGGTAAAATAGTCATTTAAAGGTCTGAAAATTACCGGTTGTTACACATAGCCTCGCATTTTAAATCTTTTGAATACTTTATAAACCCGCGAGGGGGATACATGCTTAAACCTTGAATGCAAGTGTTTTTCCAACAGTATGACAGATATATTATTGCCTAAGTACCTTTCATTGCCAATATTTCTTAATCATGAACCATTAGTTACTTGCGAGTGAACGCGAATATTATGGATAGATCTATCGGGGTGTGATGACTCTCGTTGGTGTACCTATACTTTCTGGTACCAATAACACTATATTTGATTATAATGGGTAACTTTGGCAAGTTACCTTTCCAAGAGGACATTTGTTTCTCACTAATGTCAGTAATATAACATTTCTCAATTTCAGGCCATTTTACGACTCCGATTATTCTTCACTATTTATTTTAGTCCAATACGCGTTACTTTTAATTTAACTTTTAAGCTAAATCACGTAGACTAGAAATAATCATTTAACGTAAACGGACACCAAATAAATTAAGGTTTACGTCAAGCAAGTGTTAGGTAATTATTAAAAAGATAATTATTGACCTTGCGTGTTTTATTTTTATTGGTCACGTAAAAGGTTCACGTTTCGCAATGAAGTACATTTAGACACACCTCTGAAATACCTAGACTTACCCAGACTCAAACCAATACCCGCTTTAAAACCTTAAACTCAAAAGTTACTCAATTCTTGTGTTAATAAGCCATTGTGGCCGAATAAGGGTAAACAAAAACCATAAAATCATTGGATACTTACACAATCTTGTACAACAATTATCTTATAAATGAAATGTACTTGGAAGCTAATACCCTTTGTGTAAAAATCACCCATGATCTCCTTTTGGATCCAAGCCCTACTCGTCCCACATACAAAATCACCTAGAAACCTTCTAAACCTATACTAAGTACATGTACAACAAGGGTTTAATTAAAACTTGTACTTAATGTTCCCAATTAGCTTGTTACTTAATGGATAATAACCATTTGACCTCTTTTTCCCTCTTGATAACCGCGGCTAGCAACACACAACACCCAAACCATAAAATCTTTACAAATCCTAGTAAATCTTGTACCATAATATTGTAATTAAGAGATGTACTAGTAGGTATTAGCAAAACCATGTGTGGCTAACTAGAAACCTTAAAAACCACTAATAGGGCACGGTTTGGTTTGGAAATGAGGAATAGAAAGCCAACTAAATCTTAAGCCTATATATACACACTTACCCTTGACACTTAACATTTCTTGAAACCCTTAAACACCCAAACTCTCTCTCAAGCAAAACCATCTCAATTCCTCTCTTGTTTCGGTTCATACGCTGTCGAGACCACATTCAAACCCAAACCCACCATCACATATACTTCTAAGCTCATTCAAACACACAAGTAATACTAGGAATTCATCGTATTAAGTCATAAGAGGGTACACGAGCCAAGACTTGGTTACTTAATAAGCTTTGGAGCTTAGGGTTATCATACATTCAAGGATACACGTCAGTTGTCATTTCTACACGTCCAAACACAAAACCAAGACTCTAGGACTATTGTAAGTTGCATTCTAAGCTTATCATACTCATATCATATGTATTTCCTTAGTTACTAGTTAATTTGGCCACGATTAGTTTGTAAATAACAAACTAACGCGAGCTCGTATATGCATAATGCAAGGCATGCACGTTATTCGCGTGTACATATGCATGTCGTCTCTTGTGTGGTGCTAAAAAGATGTAAACCTATATAAAGCAAGGCTTAACAATGACTAGAGTTACGCGTGTTCATTTAAAAACGAATTTGCACGAAACTTATACGTAAACATTTCGCGTAAACTTGATAGTTTGGCTTGGGAAGGAGTATACAAGCTAATTAGACGCTTGCATGTGTTAAACACGAACCATAGGTAGGTCAAATAAGCTCAAAGTGTTTGTTCATGGTTAAACACCACAAACCCAAACCATACGCACCCACAATGGAAATATATGTCCATTGTTGGGCCACGAATCCCATGAATAGGACACGAGCTTATAGGATGGCTTATGTATAACTTAAAGAGCTTAATAGTAGCTTAAGGTGCTTATCGAACCCTAGCGAAACCCTATGAAACCTTTAATAAACTAAACGGACCCTTAATGGACCTATTAGGCCCGACAACCCACGAATGAGCCAGATAGGCCTAACAGGCCGCATCTATGGGACTCACAGCTTACAACACTTGTCAAATTTTGACTATGTAAAGTATGAAGGCAAGTTGTTCATGATATAATACAATTATAATCCCGTTATACCTCGCTATTTCATAATACCGTTATTCAGGGTGCAACTCTGACCTTGTTAAACCAACCTTTCGAAATTGATCTTATGCCGATTAAACTAGGTTGTTTTGATGTTGTCATTGGTATGGATTGGTTATCCAATCGATGGTAAAATTTTAATCATCCAAGGTGATCAAAGTAAAACTCGACTAAGCCTCATATCTTATATAAAAACCAAAAGGTATATATCCAAGGGATGTCAAGTTTTCATAGCTCAAGTAATGGAGAAGAAATCTGATGAAAAACGATTGAAAGACATACCAGTAGTCAGAGAATTTCCAGAAGTTTTTCTTGAAGATCTACCTGGCCTACCCCCAGTTTGCCAAATAGAATTTCAATCAATTTAATTCTAGGAGCGGCACCAGAAAGCCTGAGCACCCTATAGATTATCTCCTTCAGAAATGCAGGAACTATCTAACCAACTTCAAGAGTTGGCAAACCGAGGTTTTATCCAACCAAGTACTTTGCCTTGGGGAGCTCCTGTCTTATTTGTTAAAAAGAAAGACGAATCTTTCAGAATGTGTATCGATTACCCGAGAGATGAATAAACTTACTATGAAAGAATCGTTACGCACACACAATCGATGACTTTATTTTGACCAACTACGAAGGTTTCGAATGTATTACTTAAAATCGACTTAAGATCCAGGTTATCATCAACATGAGAGTTAAGGAATGAGATTCCAAGACTCGCTTTCAGAACAAGAAACGACACTATGAATTTCAAGTGATGCCATTAGGTTTAACTAAACACGCCTACTGTAATTCATTGCACACATGAAATCGTAGTGTGCACACCAACATGGTAACAAATTTGAAATATGATTTCAATCGATGATATTCTTATCTGCTCTCAAGAATACGCAGAACATCTGAGAATAATTTTGGAATTACTCAGAAAAGAGGAATTGTATGCCAAATTCTCCAAGTGTGATTTCTGGATCAATATCGTGCAATTTAATGTCTCATTATTCATCTCATGATTTTGGAAAATCATACCACCAAGGAAACATATTCTACTTAACAACCGTTTTTATAACACCCTGTGTTTTCAAGTCATCGACGACGTCAATAAATCCACTATGTACCTTTTGTATTGTACGCGTTTGCTTTAAATCGTAAACGTTAGGTTAAATCGCGTATGCCAAAAATTATCGTTCAATATAAACGTACATCAAATAATTAAATGTTTACATCAAGCAAGTATTAAATAATTATTTTGAGAATAATTATGGTCTTTGTTTATTTTATTTTTATCGTTTGCGTAAAGTGTTTACGTTTCGCGATAAATTAAGTTTAGGCATACCCGGAACCACCAAAACTTTTCTACGCTTCAACAAATACCCACATTTATACCCAATACATAAAAATTACATAAATATATCATGTATATCACTCTATGGCCGGATTTGTAGCTACATGTACAAGAAATATCACCAAAAATCTCTTTACCACTTGTATGTACAACATAACTCATTAATACCTAGCTAGTATTGTCCAATATTGACCATTTTCTTCCATAAGGACCCTCCGTTTGTCCCCAAGACTTTTCTATTTCATCTTTGAACCACCTTTTCTTATATACATATTACATACATGCAAGTAAAGAACATATAGATAACCCTTAACACTTAGGCAAAATCAACCAAACCTCTCCACTTTCCTCATCTATATGCACAGGTGCATACAAACCACCACCCACCAAAATCCTATCAATTTTTCTACAACCAACACTCTACACACATCCATCCTAAAATATTCTAAGGTGATCCAAGCATTGGCTAACCATATTCAAGTGATTATCAAGTAAAAGGAAGCTAGGGTTTATTAAGAAACAAGTATTGTCTTATGGTGCAAGCTTTGAGATTTTTATATCTAAACAATGGATTAATTATCTTGGGTCACATCATCCTACATCATAAGTCAACTAGAACCCTTTATGTTATTTCAAATATTCTTTTTATGCAATAATGATTAGTTTTTCTTGGTGTAGCCTTGTAATCGCATGTAGGATTTTTAAACATGTAAATAGAATTTTTACTTGTTATGATCTTTGCACAATTTTATATATGATTGAATATTGCTAAATATCATGTTAAAAGGATGATAAGAGTATTGTACCATATTAAGTTGTTGTAAAAATGATAAACTACAAAAAGTAGTAAGGTATAAAGGAAGGTTAAAAAATAGATTCAATAAGGTCTCGTCAAAGATTCTGTCCAAAATTCATATATATAACACAATTATCTTATGAATTTTAAAAAAGTAGTATAGATTCACGACGATTCCGAAAAGGTAAGAAACTTGTCAAAAACGGATTTTATAAGCGAAAAAGTTAGAGCGAAAACGAGGGATATATAGCATTTGTTAGTTAGTGGTTTCTGTCAGGATTTTAGATGGTAATTTGCGGCATAACTTTCCCGAGTCCAATTTCGTCGGCCTTCAGCCGAAACATGAAAGTCGTATCGGAGGTCGTTTTAACTTCCCCGCTAGGTTCTATTAAGTCTAAAAGCGAGTGGGATAACGGGTCTTAAGGCGGGGGCAAAAGCTGGCATTTATTTGTAATTAATACAACTGCATCAATCTGATACGAGTACTTATTCACCCATTTTCGGTCGCTTTTCGGAGTCTCGGACAGAACTGGAAAGTTGTTCAAAATCTCGTTTCGCATAAATTCCTCTTTAGCACCCGAGTCATAAAAATGTGATTTAGTGTGGTCATTATAGTCAGGGTCAGACTTAAAAAGTAATAACTATAACTACTGACTAGGAGTAAACTAATACAACTACCAGGAGTAACTAATAAACTACCAGTAAAGTCCTCCGGCTCCTCAAGCTTTCTCCTGCAAATTAAAGAAGTCCAAGAATGGTGAAAGAATTGGCGATATGCTTTGGGATCCTTCCTGAAGCGTTTTCCAAATAATCTTTAATGTTGTATTATTGTTGTTTATCGCAGCCATTAGTGGTTCATTCCTATTGGTGATATTGCTATGTAATAGTTAAGTTTATCATATGGGCATGTCGTATGATTAGAGTTCTGCAAGCTATGGCTTGAGGTTAATGTGACACTTCATCACATTCCATTGTTCTTATCGATCTTTTGGGTTATCTAATATATTTTACCGGGGAAAGCGTCCCTTTTACCAAAAAAAATATACTACAGTAGTAAATACTAATACACTAAATATACCAGGAGTAACTAATATACTACTATAGTAATAACTATAACTACACCAGGAGTAACTAATTACTACCAGAGTAACTAATATACTACAGTAGTAATAAACTATAAACACTACCAAAGTAACTATATACTACCAAGTATTAATAACAATAACTACCAGGAGTAATCTACAACACTACCAGGAGTAAACTAATACACTACCAGGAGTAATTCATAACTACCAGTAGTAATAACTAATACACTACCAGGAGTAACTAATATACTACCAATAGTAATAACTATAACTACCAGGAGTAACTACAACACTACCAGGAGTAACTAATACACTACCAGGAGTAACTAATATACTACCAGTAGTAATAACTATAACTACCAGGGAGTAACTACGAACACTCTAAGTAAAATAACCCCAGGAGTAACTAATACCATTCCAGGACATAACTATAATTAACATATTTCAGATTTTAATAAATCTTTACAATTATAAATACATGTTTTCACTCAAACAATTAGATGGGATTAGCTAAATAGACTTATTCATGTGTAGAGATTATTACTCAATGTATTAGTACTATATACGACCTTAAAATTAAATAGGTTGCATTCGACGATTTGCGTGACGCATTATTTGTGATACACTGGCATTGCTTACGTCGACGGTGATTCATAGCCCCACGTTTTACATGATTTGTTTTATAAGTATTGGGGTGAGAACATCCTTATGATACAAAGCATTTATATGGTTTGATAACAAAATTGATTTACATACTCTTTTATATATCTTGCGATGAGATACACTACTTGGTTTACTTTTTGGACGTAAAAATACATAACTTTACGTTTTACTCGCATATTACGGATTAGACTTAAGTTGGAAGTGGACTGTTAATTACCTGGAGGTAAGCCGAGTGTTAATGAGATAGATCTGTATTGGGGGTTGACTACTCCCGATCGGGTGAGTAGCCTATCACTAGTTCAAGATTCGAACTAACGAACAGTTAAACATATGTCAGAGCGACAACACGACATACAGATGAATCTGAACTACGGTGCCTTGAAATAAAGTGCATACTTATAATGAGTCCTACTAGCAGTTCCATGAACTTAGAGTAATCGTAATCATTGTTTTATACCATATGAATATGTACGTTTGCCTGAATAAAGTGCAAATAAACTTGGAACATTTGGGATATTGGTGCTCATTAACAATATATACGTGAAACATTTTAGGATATTGTGCTCATTTACAAAAATACGAAAAACATTTTGGGATTAATGTGCTCATTACAAATATATACATGAAACATTTTGGGAATTGTGCTCATTACAACAATATACTAGAAACAAATTTGGGGTTATATATATTTATAAGGAAACCTATATACGTAGGGTTTTATGCGTCTGCAAGTATTGTATGGCGAACCTTTGGAACACAGTAAACACGCTATAATATAGTTTTTTTGGGATTTACAGTTATACTTATAAAAACCTATGAATTCACCAACTTTAGATTTACAAACTTCTAAGCATGTTTTTCTCCATGGTGAATTAGATTCTTGGTCATGTATTTGATGTGCAATGGAGTCTGCAATCCAAGAATACTTTTCAAAACGACACTTAGAAGGTCGTATCTCTTCTCATGACTTGTGTCAATGGTATTATGAAGTAACGCTCCCCGGAAACACATTCCGCTGGCGACCCACTTTTTGGGGGTGTAACAATTGGTATCAGAGCCAAGGCTATATGAGAACCTGGTGCCATATTTACCCCTAGACTATAGCCATTTTCACAAACATTGCATACATCAAACATTTTCAAAGTACACAGATTTTCTATGGGATAGATGAACACTAGAGCCTTTCAGGTATGGTGGGTTGCACCATAGCCTCAGGACCATAGATGATATACATGCAACATGATAACGATGTGAAGTTAGATGAACGTAAAAGGTTCGAGTATTGTCCATAGTCGAGTAAATTTATTAACTAGGTCGAGACGTGTAACAATTCATGACTGAATCTCAAGACAGTTCTTGTTTGATGAGTTGCGAAATTGAGCCATGACAGGTTGTTACACAACTCGAGGTGCTTGATAAATTCCCTCGAGGATGGTTAGGACTCGTGAGGCATTATGTGAAACAATTACGCGTGATTATAGTGGTAAGACCACTATAGGAATATTTGTCTGATATATGCAGACACACTACTTGCTTACTTGCGGACGTGACTTAGGTATATATATATATAATAATATATATAAAATATGTATAAAAAATATATATAATTTTTAACAAAACCCCCCCCCATAAAAAAAGAAAAGAAGAAATACCCTACATACTGAAATAATAAAAGAAAGAAATAGACTAAGCTAGAAAATGAGAAGACCCTACCCTAGAACCCGAAACAAACCAAAAGGGAGAGAAGGAACCCAAAACAATTACCCTGACCTCAATACCCTAATAGACCCTTAAAGCCAGAAACACAACCACCACGAATATAAACCCATATAAACCCTTAACTCATACCCTCAGAAGGTCGAAAACAATCAAGGAAAAAAAACCCAAGACCTAAACATAAAACGACCCTAAAAGCTAACCCTTAGATAACTTCCCTAACGAGACAAAAGCGAAGAACAAGAAATAAATGCAATAAACCCCTAAAGTAAAAACGTCGTCACTGCCAACACGACTCCCAGAGTAACACTGAAGTGACAGACCAATGCTCCCCCAACAAGCAAAAACCATGTGTATTCTATAATTATTTATATAAGGGTTATTTATATAAATACTGGAGCATTCCTTTAGGCATGGTAGTACTATAAGCTCATAGTTTTTAAATGATACCTAAACATTAAGTTATCAAATATGATATCTTACCATCAACCATTTATACCATGAGCGCACATTCATATTGACCATACATCACTTCACAACACTCTATTTTGGAGCATGACTTTTGGGAATTAAACTAATCTTATATTATGGGATCTTGAAGGAAATGGCACCAAAAAGAGCCACAAGGTCAACACCATTACAGAAAATCCTAACCACCACCACTGCCCAATGCCAACTCACAGGCAATGATTGACCAAGGTGTTACTGCTGCACTGGCAGCACGTGATGCAAACAGGAATGGCAATGACAGCCATACTTTGGGAACGGGTGCGAGAAGGACCGAACGCGTTGCTCGAGAATGCACTTACCAAGACTTCATAAGTGCGCTCCTCTGTATTCAAAAGGCACCGAGGAGTTGGTCAAATAACCTAATGGTTTGAAAAGGATGGAGACTGAATCCGCATAACAGACCGCTTCTGTGGAAAATTAGATCAAGTTCTCCACTTGTACCTCTTTTAAGGCAGGAGCTCAGACGAGGTGAATTCCATGTAGAATTGTTGGTCATGATGTTGCGTATGCAATGACCTGGATAGATCTAAGAAAGAAAATGACTGACAAGTATTGTCTGAGGAACGAGATGAAGAAGCTCGAGGTTGAGTTGTGGAATTTGAAAGTAAAAGGTACCGATGTGACAAAGGGTACAACCAACGTTTCCAGGAACTAGCAACTGCTGTTGTTAAATTTTCCTGAGAGGTCTGACAAGGGTGAAAGTATGACGTGGATTGCCCCGATAAATTCACGTGAAGTGTTTGTGTAGGCCTTCACAACCAAAAACCATGCAGGAAGCTACTGAAATGGCAACAGAGTTGATGGATAAGAAAATCAGCACTTTTGCTGAACGTCAAGCTGAGAATAAGAGGAAACTTGACAACAACCACCAATCTCAACAACACTTCCAAAGAGGTAGAATTGGTCCAAAACCTTATGCCGCTAGTACTGAGTGAAAAGCAAGAGTAATGCTGGAACTCTAACACACGCTGTTGGCAACAAGTGCAAGTTTCACCACAATGGCCCGTGCACTGTAAAATGTGCAAACTGCAAGAGGGTCGGTCATTTGACCCGAGACTGTTGGAGTTCTGCTGCTACTAACAATCAAAGAACCTTCACTATGTTGTGAATTGTGGAATCAGGGCATCTACAAAGAGTGATGCCCGAAATGAAGAACCGAAACCATGGAAACCAAGCTGAAGGTACTAGAACACATGGAATGGTGCTTGCCTTAGGAGGAGGAGAAACCGATCAAGACCCTAGCAACATTTAAGATGAGATCGAAAGCTGTAAAAGAAAAGTTGTCCTTGCTTTTGCCTAATAAATCCTAATTAGGAACTATCCTATACTTTTTACCTCCTAGGAGTCCTCGTTGTATTTCTCATAAAGTTCCCGTTTACGAACCATTCCAAATACCTATCAAATCATGTGTTGATGACAAATTAGTACAACCTTACTTTAACTTTCTACTTTGCAAGTCAAATTATAACACTATTTTGACGAAAATAAGCATCGCATCGTTAGCCCTTAAATATACATAGCCTGATCAACTATGTATAATTCAGAAAGGACCATGTCATGCTGAGAGTAGTCCCACCCACCACTAAAACCTTCATCAGAACAAACTTTCTAGATAATCAAAGCTAGTATGCACATTCAAGAACTATTTATCACAAAGCACTCAAACAATACTAAGAATGCATAATAACCGAGTAAACTCTTGCACCATCTTAAAATAAAGTCGATGTCATCTTACACCAAATCCTAAGCCAAGAAGCCGAGAAACATCACTAGTCGCCCTAGGACAATCAGCTATCAAACTTGCTCGCTAAAAGAGTTACACCAATGAGAGGCGTAAGCCTTTAGAATATGAGAATGGCGACCGAGTTTTATGGCTTAAGGTTTCGCCTTGGAAAGGAGTAGTACGCTTATGTGCAAACGGGGGGAAGGCTGAACCCCAGAGATGCTGGACCTTTCAAGGCATTGGCTAGGGTGGAAGCCCTTGCTTACAAGTTAAGCTACCTCGAACGAGGATTAGGTAGGGGTCACAAACGTTCATGAAGAGGTTATTCCCGACGACCCATTTAGTTCGTTCTGAAAATGTAGCTTCATATTGGTGCCAAGCTCCAGATTGTGGAGGAACCTGTAGAAATCATGGATAGAGAAGTCAAGCGGTTGAAGCAAAGCCGCTTTCCATTAATCAAGGTTCGATGGAACTCCAAGAGAGGTCCTGAGTTCACGTGGGAACGTGAAGACCAATTTAAGAAGAAATACCCACACCTCTTCACCAAGATCGCATCGTCGTCAAGTGCTGCATCGTAAGCCTTGAGGACAAGGCTCGTTTAACGGGGGAAGTCTATAACACCCTGTGTTTTCAAGTCATCGACGACGTCAATAAATCCACTATGTACCTTTTGTATTGTACGCGTTTGCTTTAAATCGTAAACGTTAGGTTAAATCGCGTATGCCAAAAATTATCGTTCAATATAAACGTACATCAAATAATTAAATGTTTACATCAAGCAAGTATTAAATAATTATTTTGAGAATAATTATGGTCTTTGTTTATTTTATTTTTATCGTTTGCGTAAAGTGTTTACGTTTCGCGATAATAAGTTAGGTCATAACCCAGGAAACCTACCAAAACTTTATACGCTTCACAAATACCCACATTTTATACCCAAACATAAAAATTACATAAATAAATCAATGTATATCACTCTATCCGTGATTTGAAGCTACATGTACAAGAAATATCACCAAAAATCTCTTTACCACTTGTATGAACAACATAACTCATTAATACCATAAGCTATAATGTCCCAATTTGGACCATTTTCTTCCTTAAGACCCTCCCTTATTGTCCAAGACTTCTATTTTCAGCTTTGACCACCTTTCTTATATACATATTACATACATGCAAGTAAAGAACACATAGATAACACTTAACACTTAGCAAAATCAACAAAACCTCTCCCTCTTTCTCATCTATATGCTACGGCATACAAACCACCACCACCAAAATCCATATCAATTTTTCTACAACCCATACACTCCTACACACATCCATCCTAAGATATTCTAAGGTGATCCCAAGCATTGGCCTAACCAAAATTCAAGTGATATTCAGTAAAGGAATGCTAGGGTTATTTAAGAAAACAAGGTTTTTCTTTTGTGCAAGCTTCGGATTTTTATCTAAACAAGGGTTTAGATTATATTGGTCATCGTCATCCTATATCATAAGGACAACTAAAACCCTTTATGTTCTTCTTCAATATTCATTTTATGCATATGTTAGTTGTCTATTGTAGCTTTGGAAATCACCATGTAGGATTTTATAACATGGTAAATGTGATATTTTTAACTTGTAATGATCATTTTGCACACTATCTAAATATGTTGGATAATTGCTAATATCATGTTTAAAAAGGGATGAGAAAAGTATTGTACCATATTCAAGTTTGGTGTAAAAATGATTACTACAAAGTAGTAAGGTATAAAAGCAAGTTAAAAAAATAAGATTCATCAAGTCACACAAAGGATTCTGTCGAAAATTCGTATATATAACACATATTTTAATGTTTTTAATAAGTAGATATTCACGACGATTTCCAAAAAAAAAAAAAAAAGGTAAGAAACTTGTCAAACGGATTTATAACGAAAAAGTTAGAGCGAAAACGAGGTATATATTCGAGGTATAAAAATCCAGCAATTGTTAAGTTAGTGGTTTCTGTCAGGATTTTAAGATGGTATTTGTGGCACTTTCGAGTCCGTTTCGGCCTTCGGCCGAAACATGAAAGTCGTTCGGAAGGTCGTTTTACTTCCCCGCGAGGTTCTTTAAGTCTAAAAGCGAGTGATAACGGGTCGTAAGGCGGGGGCAAAATCTGGCTTTTTTGGTAATTAATCACTGCATCAGATCTAGATGCCGAGTGCTTTTTCCGCTCCATTTCCGTCGAGTTTCGGGTTCTCGGACAGAACTGGAAATTGTTCAAAATATCGCTTTCGCATAAATTCATCTTTAGACCCCAGTCATAAAAATGTGATTTAGTGGGGTCATTATAGTCGGAAGTCGGGTCCGACATAGAAAGTAATAATTAACTACTAAGGAGTAACTAATACACAACCGAGATAACTAAAATACTACCAGTAGTAATAACTAATAAACTACCAGGGATAACTAATATAACTACTAAATTGTAGTAAAAACTATAACTACCTAGGAGTAACTATAAACTACCGAAGTAGTAACTATATCTACCATAGTAATAACTAATACACTACAGGAGTAACTAATATACTACTAGTAGTAATAACTATAACTACCAGGAGTAACTACAACACTACCAGGAGTAACTAATACACTACAAAGTAACTATATACTAAACTAGTAATAATAACTAATACACGAACGAGGAGTAAACTAATTATACTACCAGTAGTAATAACTATATCTACCAGAAGTAACTACCACACTACCCGAGGAGTAACTAATACCATAACCAGGAAAATACCTAGAGATTACTATTATTCAGATATTTATAAATTTTTACAATTATAAAATAATGTTTATCACTCAAAATTAGATGGGATATAGCTAAATAGACTTATGCACGGTAGAGATTACTCAAATGTGATTAGTAACTATACTGACCTTAAATAATAGGTTTTGCATTCAGATACGATTTTCAATAGATCGCATTATTTGTGATACACTTGGCATATGCTTACTCTAGTGAGATTCATAGTCCCTACGTTTTACATGCTTTGTTTTTATAATTTTGGGGTGAAACATGCTATTTTAACAAATGCATTTTATATGGTTGATAACAAATTGATTTACACACTCTTTTATATATCTCTCGATAGATACACTACTTGTTTTACTTTTTGGACTAAAACACATACTTATTTTACTCGAATAATACTGATTTAGCTTAAGTGGAGTGGACTGTTAATTACCTGGAGGGAAAGCGCGAGTGTTATGATACAATCTATTGGGTGTTGACTACTACTCCCGTTCGGGTGATTCGCTACACTATTCAGATCGGAACTAACGAACTTATAACAAGTTGTCGGAGCACAACACGACATACTGATGAATCTTGAACCTTACGGTGCCCTTGAATTAAGGTGGCAATACGTATAATGAGTCTACGTAGCAGTTCCCTGAACTTAGAGTAATCGTAAATCATTGTTTTATACTCATATGAATATTTACGTTGCCTTGAATAAAGTGGCAAATCAAACTTGGGAAATATTTTGGGATATTGTGCTCATTACAATATATACTTGAAACATTTTGGGATATTGTGCTCATTAACAAATATAAAACTTGAAACATTTGTGGGATATTGTGCTCTTACCAATATATACTTGAAACATTTGGGATATAAAGCTCATTACAACATATACTTAGGAACAATTTGGGATATTTAAATTTTAAGGAAACTATAATACCGTAGGTTAAGCGTTGCAAGTCCATGTATGAGCCGAAACATAGGAACACACAGTAAACCTATTTATATAAGTTTTTTTTTGGGGATTTACAGTTATTTGTACAAAAACCTATGAACTCACCAACTTTAATGTTGACACTTTTAAGCATGTTTTTCTCAGGTGAATTAGATGCTTGGCTTATTTGATGTGCAATGGAGTCTAGACAATCCAAGAATACTTTTCAAATGACACTTAGAGGTTGTTCTCTCATGACTTGTGCAATGGTATTATGATGTAACGCTCCCGGAAACACATTCCGCTGCGACCCATTTTTGGGGGTGTTACAGTTTTGATATCATATTTTATGCTTAAGTAGGATGATTTATATTCATCTTATTGAAATGAATTAGGACGCTTCTTCATTTGAATAAGGAAATTATAAACCACCAAACTATAAATTTATAAATTCTTAGTTACAAGGATTGGGACGCCTCTGTATGTTAATGACAAATGAGTAGGCTTAAGTGTATGGCATTCGTACAAGCAATTCTCTTTCAATCCGTTTGTACAAATAATTCTTTTTTGATCATTTAATCATTATCATTATTACCATCATACAAATAAGTCTCTAGACTTCTTTCGATTTGTAAAAAGCAACCTCAGATAGCATTGTTAAACCTTTTAACTTTGTTACAGATTGCTTCTTCTTGGCAGTTTTATCTCCCTTTGTATAACAACCCATAATTTTCATCAATGTAATTATCCATCTATTAAATTAGATGCACTTTAATATCCATCTATTATATATACCACCTTTTTACAGGGAAATTTTTTGCTTTATCTCATTATGCAACGTAACTTGCATCTCTAAAGTAAACGAGCTCACGCAACCTACCTATGCCAATTCTATCTATGTTTATATCATGTAAACATCCTAATATGTCAAGTCTATATCTTAATATCATTTTTACCAAGTACATTATCCATTTAACATACCATTTACAATGTTATTTCAAAATGAACTTTAAACGTTAAACATTTATATCAAAACCCTAATTATATGTAATGTATACATATAAAATAAATGTGCAAGTCTTCAAGCATGTGTACAAGTGTACAATGCACAACATTTGAATATCTTTTCCCTCCTAAATCAAGTTACAACTTTCTAAAGCCCAATGTACAAGTCAATAATGAAAGAAAACCAAACTAGGTCATTTTACCTCCTAAATTACTTTAGTTTCTTACAACCACTTTAGCACAAGGTACAAACACTTAATGCACAACTTCTAAACCCTAAACATAAACCCTAAATCGTCCTAAAACCATAATCTAAAACCCTAAACCCTAAACGAAACCCTAAAACCCTAGTTTCATTTTAAACCTAAAACTAAACTTTAAACCTTAATCCTAAACCCTAATCTTAAATCCTAAACCTTAATCCTAAACCTTAAGTTATCCTAAACCCTAACCTTAACTCGAATTTAAGAACAAAAACCCTAAGCCAAAACTAAAACCAACCCGACACCCTTTAGTTTCATTTTTAACCCATTTTAAACCAAATTAGCTACCACCACACCTTGTCACCTCCTTGCTAGCTTGCTTAGCACCTTAAGCAACTACCCAAGCACCTTACAAGTATCTCCATCACCTCCTTTGGCCACCAAGGCTTCTTGTCACCTCTTTGTCACCCTTAGAATGCCACACCCCCTCCACACCTTTACACCTTGCTTAGCTATTTTTCTAACCTTCAATACTCATCACTAGGATTCATTGGTCATCACTCTATAGATCTTGATCCCTACTCCAAGTATTCTTAGGCACCAAGGGGTTTTCAAACCCTATATAAGCCGAAACACACACCCTCTTTCAATCACACCTCAAAAACTCATCAACACACAAATGGATTTCTAAATCAAACCAAGGAGGATCAAGAGAAGTCCCTAAGATCATAATTGAAGCTAAGAATCAAGAGAAAGAAACCATTGAAGTCATTTCTAGGCGTATGAAACCAAAAACACCATTTCGACCCATTTTAGCTGAAGTAAGCTCAAAATCTTGTTCAATAAGCTCATGATCTATTTTAGAACTTTTATTAGCCTTGTTAGATCCTATATAAACTCTTGTTTGATCCCTTGAACCACAAACCCATGCGTTTTTGATTAAAACCCTTAAAATGACCCGTTTTGATTTTCTAGCTAACGATTACTTTTTCTAAACTTTTGTTACGTTATAACATCTTATTTTAGATTATTCTAATAAGCTGTAACCTGACAATATCTTTTTGGACTTGATTTGTAAATCATCTCCATGCAAGGGGTATATATCATAACTATTTGGAAATTAACAAGTACAAGGGTTAATCTTGCCATATTCCTAAATTTATAACTATGAGGACCTATCTTGTTAAGTTTCAAAGTTAAAGGTTTAAATTATATATACTTTATATATAAAGGACTAAACTTGTAAAAGTTTATAAATCGAGGGTATATATTGCCATTTTTGCAAACTTAAAAATATAAAATATAATATTTTTATATAAATTATAAAAATATATATTAATATTATAAAACTTGATTTTATTAAAACCCGACACATTAATCATTATTAATCAACGATCGACGCATTATAAAACAATTACGTTATATAATTAACGTAACTTATCATCGACTAGCTTTTGAAGAAACTTAAAATCTTATCGTATCACATTACTAGGGAATTTCATGTGAGGGGTTCCATTTGGGTATTTGTTTTGACGAGTTTGCTGGGTTTACGATTTAAAGTGCCCTGACTCCTCAAACGATACTACATGGCCTCTGGATTATGATAGCCCGAACAGTGATGCAATACTTCCATGAATTAATAAATCAAAGTAATACGTTAAACCCTATAAAGTTTTGAAACATAAACCATCACACTAAGACTTGAAATATTACCCTAGGTTACGTGACAAGGCTGTTTACTTTTATTTCATCTACTTTTGCTATCAATCAGATTTCTCTTGTTAAGGTGAGTTCATAGCCTTATATTTAACCCTTTTAAATGTTTCATAAACCAGCGAGGGGGATACATGCTATAAACCATGAATACAAGAGTTTTCTAAATATATGCTATCTTGATATATTATTACATTTGTTGTCTAAGTCCCTTTATGCCAATAGACCCCCACCATCATGGACCATTAATCACTTGCGAGTGAACGCGAATATTGTGGATAGGCCTATCGGGGTTGATGAATCCCATTTGTGTTAGCCGGATAGGTAACCAAACGTACTATATTTGAAACTCATAGGTATATGGAAATTACCTACACGGGGGCCATTATCATTATATATATCATTATTGATATATACACTAGTCAGTTTGAGTGCCATGAGCTTAGACGCAATAATACTATTTTCTATAATAATTGTACTCATTGCAATTATTACACTTATGGGTGTATAACAACGTAACCCACTATTGAACTTGTATTCAAACTGTTTAACATAAACCTATGAATTTCACTCAACCTTTGTGTTGACTTTTAGTATGTTTATCTCAGGTAACTGAGCACCTTATGGCACGGAGTGGCACAGACTTGAAGATGGCTAAACTGTTATCATTCAAACTTTATGTTTTCATGTAGATTTTGGGACCTCTGTTTGTAAAAACTCTGATGAAATAATGAATGATAACTTATCTTTTAAAAACATCTCTTTTGAGTCGTTTTCTATGATTATGACTGTTGTACTATGAAATAATACCCCAGATTAGCTTCCGCTGCTATATATCAAAAATAAGGGTATTATAGAGAACAAGGTTAAAACCTTAACTATAACTACTTTTCTTTTTCCATCCAAGAAAGTCCTCCGTGCCACTACATTTCCAGAATAGTATGTAAAGTACATAACTATTATACTATTATATAAATAACTTATGTTATTTACCACTGGGTTGTTAACAGAGTGATGTCTTCTCCCAGCCACCCTACTTCCAATATTGAGGATGCTTTTTCCTCTAACTTTCCTGACTATATCCCGGCTTCCCCGGACTATGTCCCAGCTTCACCAGGAAAAACTTATTCTAGCTCTTCAAATAACTCATTTGGTTTAGTTCTAATAGCTTCACCAACTCTTTTACTTTTTCATGATGACCCCTATATGAAGGTCATGCATGCATACTATGCTAAAGAATCACCTATTCCACCGCCAACTATTATGCCTCCATCTTCAATGCTATCTCCAATGTTTAATCCTTAAGAATTCTTTCTTCCTGAGGAATTATTGCCACTTAAGAAACGAGGTCATGACCGATCATCCTCCTCTACTTCTAACCTACCTCAAGCATTTGAGATAGGAGAAAGCTCTCGTAAGACAAGTTTGGAACGTCACGAGGAGCAAATTGAGGAAATTTTGAATCACCTAGATGAACTCTCTCTCGACCGCATTGAGCACATAGAAGACAAAATAGAAGGTCTTAGAAAAGGTCGGGTGATCATACAACAAGATTTTGACAATCTGGAAGCTGAACTCCAAGAGTCTCGTACTCAAATTGCTAAACTTCAAAGAAAGCAAATGGGAAATAACAACAAGATTGCTCTGGCTCGCTTCAGGATTGCTAATCTAGAACAAATCATCAAAGAAATCCAAGTCCGTCACCAAGCAGACAAGGAAAGTCTTCTGGATGCAATCTATGAACTCAAGAACAGCCAGAAAGGACCATCGAACTACTAGATTAGATACTAGTTATAGCTTTTGCTAGAACCTAGCCACGGGATGTGTGGTATAAATAACAACACTTGTCAAATTTTGACTATGTACAGTACAAAGGCAAGTTGTTCATGATATAATACAATGGCAATCCCGTTATACCTTGTTGTTTCATAATACCGATATATCCATCCTAAAACAATTTCTCTTATATCATCATCTCCGTCTTCATCATTATGAATCATACCATGACTTCTAAATAAATCATAGATACTTATTTGATATGAATTATCTATGATTTCAATATCACTATTGTTAAAAATGCTTAAAGTTTAAAAATAAGCATTGCATTTTAAGACTTGTGATATCATTCTTATTACGTGTTGTCTTATGTTGATAGAATGCCTCCCAAAAGGACGTCAACATCTGAAGCACCAGCCATGACTCAGGCTGCCATCAAGAAACTAGTTGCTGATAGTGTTTCCGCAGCTCTGGAAGCATAAGCTGTTAACATGGCAAATACTGATAATACCACCAAACCAAGAGAAGCTCATGTAGCAAGAAAATATAGCTACAAAGAGTTCACGAGCTGCCAACCTATCAACTTCAAAGGTACGAAAGGCGTTGTTGGTCTTATCCACTGGTTTGAACGACCTGAATTAGTGTTTTCCCATAGCAACTGTACCGAATACTGCAAGGTGAAGTTTGCTACTGGTACTTTAACTGAAGAAGCTCTATCCTGGTGGAATTTGTTTTCCCAACCTATTGGGATAGAAGACGCTTACAAGATTACCTGGGTTGAATTCAAGAAGCTTTTAATAAAGAAGTACTATCTTCGAATTGAGGTCCAGAAGATGGAAGACGAATTTTACCATCTGACTATGAAGGGGAATAATCTCAAGACATATGTGAGAAGATTCTAGGAATTGGCAACCTTGTGTCCCATTATGGTGCCGGATTATGAGAAAATGATGGAAGTTTTCATTGGGGGATCGCCTCAAAGTATTGAAGGGAATGTTACTGCCTCTAAACCTCAAACTCTAGAGGAAGCCATTAACATAGCCCAGAGGCTAATGGATTAGGTAACAAAGCACACTCCAGTGCAAGTATCAAGTGATCACAAATGAAAGTTTAACGACAGAGGAACTTTCAACAACAACAACAACTACCGTAACATCAACACCAACAACCACTACAATAATCACCAACCATAAGAGAACAGAAGACAAGAAACCTTCAGGGCTTATGCTACCACTCCAACTGAGAACAGTGGGTATTTTGAAATCCTTCCTTTGTGTAAGAAATGCACTCTGCATCACACAGGACCTTACACTGTCAAGTGTAATACTTGCAACAAGGTGGGTCATCTGACCAACAACTACAGAAACAAAGGGCCAGCCACTGGAAGTAATCTGCTACCAGTGACAGTTACTTGTCATGCCTGTAGAAAGAAAGGACATTATGCAAATCAGTGCCGAAAGACCACCAACAACAATGCCCAGGGAAGAGCCTACATGCTGAGGGATAGGAATGTTCACCAAGACCCGAACGTAGTCACAGGTATGTTCCTTCTAAACCAACATCTAGCTAAAGTATTATTTGATTCTAGAGTCGATAAAAGCTTCATATCCATATCTCTTGCCTCTAAGCTAAATCTTCCACCCATTATAATAGATACCTTTTACAATATCGAAATGGCTAAAGGAAACCTAGTAAGCACAAACACCGTTATTCAGAGTGCAACTCTGACTTTGTTAAACCAACCTTTCGAAATTGATCTTATGCCGATCAAACTCGGTAGTTTCGACGTCGTCATTGGTATGGATTGGTTATCCAAGTATCATGCTAAAATTCTCTGTGACGAGAAAGTCGTCCACATCCCAATCAACGGTGAAACTTTGATCATTCGAGGCGACCAAAGTAAAACCCGACTAAGTCTCATATCCTGTATAAAAACCAAAAGATATATATCCCGAGGTTGTCAAGTTTTTGTAATCCAAGTAATGGAAAAGAAGGCAGACGAGAAAAGACTAGAAGATATCCCAGTAGTCAGAGAATTCCCAGAAGTTTTTCCTGAAAATCTACCTGGCCTTCCTCCCGTTCGCCAAGTAGAATTCCAAATCGATCTAATTCCAGGAGCGGCACCAGTAGCCCGAACACCTTATAGATTAGCTCCTTCAGAAATGCAGGAACTATCTAACCAACTTCAAGAGTTAGCAGACCGAGGTTTTATCCGACCAAGTACTTCACCCTGGGGAGCTCCTGTCTTATTTGTCAAAAAGAAAGACGGATCTTTCAGAATGTGTATCGATTACTGGGAGTTGAATAAACTTACCGTAAAGAATCGTTACCCATTACCCAGGATCGATGACTTATTTGACCAACTTCAAGGTTCGAGTGTCTACTCGAAGATTGACTTAAGATCAGGCTATCATCAACTGAGAGTCAAGGATGAAGATATTCCCAAGACTGCTTTCAGAACAAGATACAGACACTATGAATTTCAAGTGATGCCATTTGGTTTAACTAACGCGCCTGCTGTATTCATGGATCTCATGAACCGTGTGTGCAAACCATATTTGGATAAATTTATGATAGTGTTCATCGATGATATTCTCATCTACTCTCGTAACAAAGAAGAGCACGCAAATCATCTAAGAATAATCCTAGAATTACTCAAGAAAGAGAAGTTGTATGCCAAGTTCTCCAAGTGTGATTTCTAGATTCGTATCGTGCAATTTCTTGGACACTTAATTGATAATCAAGGACTTCATGTTGACCCCGCCAAGATTAAAGCAGTTAAGAATTGGACATCTCCTACTACACCCACAGAAATACGTCAATTCTTAGGACTCGTCAGTTATTATCGGAGGTTTATCAAAGATTTCTCGAAGATTGCAAAGTCTTTGACTGAATTAACCCAGAAAAACAAGAAGTATATCTAGGGAAAAGACTAAGAGTCGGCTTTCCAACTGCTAAAACAGAAGCTATATGAAGCTTCAATCTTAGCATTACTAAAAGGAAATGACAATTTTGTTGTTTACTATGATGCATCCCATCAAGGTATGGGAGTGGTGTTAATGGAAAGAGATAAGGTTATTGCATATGCATCCTGACAACTTAAGCCTAATGAAGAAAACTATACCACTCATGATCTTGAATTAGGAGCAGTAGTGTTCACTCTTAAAATTTAGAGACACTGTCTGTATGGCACTAAATGTACTGTGTTCACTGATCATAAAAGTCTTTAGCATATCCTTGATCAGAAGGAGTTGAACATGAGACAACGCCGTTGGCTAGAATTGCTTGCATATTACGATTGTGAAATTCACTATCATCCTGGAAAGGTAAATGACGTAGCAGATGCCTTAAGCCAGAAGGAACGAATCAAACTACTCCGAGTTAGATCATTAGTTATGACCATTCATCCAAACTTACCCTCACAAATTCTCAAAGCTCAAACTGAAGCACTCAAATAAGAAAACATCAAAGCTGAAAACTTACGAGGAATGGATAAATCATTTTAAATACGTCCTGATAGAACCCGATGTATCAAGAATCGAAGTTGGTTACCACTCTTTGATAATCTGAGAGACTTAATCATGCGTGAGTCCCATAAATCAAAGTATTCCATTCATCCAGGTTCTGTCAAAATGTATTAGGATCTAAAGAAACTCTATTGGTGGCCTAATATGAAGGTAATCATCGCTGAGTATGTTAGCAAATTATTAACATGCTCTAGAGTTAAAGCAGAATGTCAGAAGCCATCCGGCTTACTGGTACAACCAGAGATTCCTATGTGGAAGTGGGAGAGAATAACAATGGATTTCATCACAAAACTACCCAAAACCTCAAACGGACATGACACAATCTGGGTCATTGTCGATCGCCTCACCAAATCCACACATTTCATCCCTACCCGAGAGACAGATAGTATGGAAACCCTTACAAGGTTATACATCAAAGAAATAGTCTCCCGACATAGAGTGCCAATATCTATCATCTCGGATCGTGACAGTCATTTCACATCCAGATTCTGGCAATCATTACAGAAGGCTTTGGGTACTCAATTAGACATGAGTATGGCATATCATCCCGAAACTGATAGGCAAAGTGAAAGAACCATCCAAACACTCGAAGACATGCTTCGAGCATGTGTTATAGATTTTGGAAAAGGATGGGAAAAACACTTACCATTAGTGGAATTTTCTTACAATAACAGTTACCATGCCAGTATTAAAGCAGCACCATTCGAGGCACTTTATGGTCAAAAGTGCAGATCACCTGTTTGTTGGGCCGAAGTTGGAGATATTCAACTCACGGGACTAGAAATAATCCATGAAACCACTAAAAAGATAGTGCAAATTCGACAACGCTTGCAAGCTGCAAGAGATCGGCAAAGAAGTTACGCCAATGTAAGGCGGAAGCCTTTAGAATTTCAAGTTGGAGATCGTGTGATGTTAAAAGTGTCACCTCATAAAGGTGTCATCCGATTCGGAAAACAAGGAAAGCTTAACCCTCGGTACATTGGACCTTTCAAAATCCTTGAACGGATTGGACCAATGGCATATAAACTTGAACTTCCTGAAGAGCTCAGTAATACCCACAATACTTTCCACGTTTCTAATCTAAAGAAATGCTTATCTGACGAATCCCTTGTCATTCCAATAAAAGAGCTTCGACTCGATGACAAACTCAACTTTGTGGAAGAACCAGTAGAGATCATGGATCGAGAAGTCAAGCAACTGAAGCAAAGTCGTATTCCTATAGTCAAAGTAAGATGGAACTCTAAAAGAGGACCAGAATTTACGTAGGAACGCGAAGATCAAATTCGTGCCAAGTATCCACATCTGTTTTCAAACATCACTCCGGCATCCAACTAAATCTTGGGACAAGATTTCTTTTAAGGGAGGGAGACTATAACAACCCGTAATTTTCATTAATGTAATTATCCATCTATTAAATTAGATGCACTGTAATATCCATCTATTATATATATACCACCTTTTTACAGGGAATTTTTTTTGCTTTATCTCATTATGCAACGTAACTTGCATCTCTAAAGTAAACGAGCTCACGCAACCTCCACCAATGCCATCTATATCTATGTTTATATCATGTAAACATCCTAATATGTCAAGTCTATATCTTAATATCATTTTTACCAAGTACATTATCCATTTAACGTACTTTTCAAAACGTTATTTCAAAACAAGCATTAAACGTTAACGTTTATATCAAAACCCTAATTATATGTAATGTATACATATAAAATGAATGTGCAAGCCTCTAAAGCATGTGTACAAGTGTACAATGCACAACATTTGAATATCTTTTCCCTCCTAAATCAAGTTACAACTTTCTAAAGCATAATGTACAAGCTAATCATGCCTAAAAACCTAATTAGGTCATTTAAGCTCCTAAATCATGTTTAAACTTTACCACCACTTTAGCACAAGGTACAAGCACTTAATGCATGACTTCTAAACCTTAAACCTAAACCCTAATTCATCCTAAAACCCTAATCTAAAACCCTAAACCCTAAACGAAACCCTAAAACCCTAATTTCACTTTAAACCTAAAACTAAACCCTAAACCTTAATCCTAAACCTTAAACCTAATCCTAAACCCTAATCCTAACATTAAACCTTAATCCTAAACCCTAAACTACCCTAAACCTTAAACCTAACTCGATCTAAAAACCATAAAACCCTAACCCGTGACCCATTAAACCTGGCACCCCTTTTTATTTCATTTTGACCCATTTTCAACCCAACCAAGCACCCTATCGCCTCTATGACATCACCACCATGTCACAAGCAAGCAACCAAGCACCTCCATCACCTCCCTTGGCAACCAACTTTGGCCTTGTCACCTCCTTGTCACCCCTTTGTACTCGTCACCCCCTACCTTTACCATAACCTTCCATCAAGCTTAGCTACACCTTTAGCCCTTAAGAGTCATCACCATAGCTTCCCTTAGTCATCTATCCTAGCCTTGACACTAATCAAAACACCAAACTTGGCCAGCAAGGTGTTTTTGCACCTATAAATAGCCGAACACCCCAATTCATTCAAATCATACCTCAAAATCTATCACACACACAAATGGAGTTCTAAGGAGGATCAAGGAAGGTCAAGTAAAGTCTCTAAGCTCAGAATAAAAGCCAAGAATCAAGAGAAAGGAACCCTTGAAGTCGTTACTTTATAAAACAATTACGTTATATAACAGTTACGTTATATAATTAACGTAACTTATCATTGACTAGCTTTTGAAGAAACTTAAAATCTTATCGTATCACATTACTAGGGAATTTCATGTGAGGGGTTCCATTTGGGTATTTGTTTTGACGAGTTTACTGGGTTTACAATTTAAAGTGCCTCGACTCCTCAAACGATACTACATGGCCTCTGGATTATGATAGCCCAAACAGTGATGCAATACTTCCATGAATTAATAAATCAAAGTAATACGTTAAACCCTATAAAGTTTTGAAACATAAACCATCACACTAAGACTTGACATATTACCCCAGGTTGCGTGACAAGGCTGTTTACTTTCATTTCATCTACTTTTGCTATCAATCAGATTTCCCCTGTTAAGGTGAGTTCATAGCCTCACATTTAACTCTTTTAAATGTTTCATAAACCCGCGAGGGGGATACATGCTATAAACTATAAATACAAGAGTTTTCTAAATATATGTTATCTTGATATATTATTTCATCTGTTGTCTAAATCCCTTTATGCCAAAAGACCCCCACCATCATGGACCATTAATCACTTGCGAGTGAACGCGAATATTGTGGATAGGCCTATCGGGGTTGACGAATCCCGTTTGTGTTAGCCGGATAGGTAACCAAACGCACTATATTTGAAACTCATAGGTATATGGCAATTACCTACACTATTTAACGTAATTTATCATCGACTAACTTTTGAAGAAACTTAAAATTTTATCGTATCACGTTACTAGGAATCGTTCATGTAGTAGTTCAGTTTTGGGTATACGTTAGACGAGTTTGATGATAACCATTTAAAGTGTCCTGGCTCCTCAAACGTTTACTACATGACCTCTGAATTATGATGGCCCGAACAGTGATACAATATTTCCATAATTTAATAAATCAAAGCAATACGTTAAACTTTATAAAGTTTTGAAACATAAACCATCACACTAAGAATTTACTTAATACCCCAGGTTGCGTGACGAAGCCGTTACTTTCACTTGATATACTTTTGCCATCAATCAGATTTCCCCTGTTAAGGTGAGTTCATAGCCTCGCATTTTAAATCTTCTAATGTTTTCATAAACCCGCAAGGGGGATACATGCTATAAACCATGAATACGATTATTTTTCCTACTGTATGCTATCCTGATATATTATTTCCTAAGTCCTTACTTTTGCCATTAAGACCCCACTATCATGAACCGTGAATAGATCTATTTGGGACTGAGTTTCCCCATTGGTGTACCTATACTTTTTGGTAACCAAACGCACTTCATTTGAATCACTACGCGGGTGTTTGGAAAAGGCACCCGTTGGGGCAACTTCTTGTAATTATTGATTATCTCAAGGTCTCGGTGTTATGAGCTTAGGGCAATAATATTGTTTTCTATAATAATTATACTCATTGCAATTATTACACTTATGGGTGTATAACAACTTAACCCACTATTGAACTTGTATTCAAACTGTTTAACATAAACCTATGAATTTCACTCAACCTTTGTGTTGACTTTTTAGTATGTTTATCTCATGTAACTGAGCATCTTATGGCACGGAGTGGCACGGACTTGAAGATGGCTAAACTGTTATCATTCAAACTTTATGTTTTCATGTAGATTTTAGGACCTCTGTTTGTAAAAACTCTGATGAAATAATGAATGATAACTTATCTTTTAAAAACGTCTCTTTTGAGTTGTTTTCTGTGATTATGATTGTTGTACTATGAAATAATACCCTAGATTAGCTTCCGCTGCTATATATCAAAAATAGGGGTGTTATAGTATTCATCGCCGATCATCTAAATTAATCATCAATGGCTGATCTACAATTCGTTGATCAACACAACATTGTAGCATGTTTGGAAAGAACATATGGGAATGCTGAGTTTCATTAGATAGTGGACTTTCTTACTACTAACTCAATTCATTATGCCTTAACTGTAAGTCATATTATCTATGCTTCTTATACTGAGCAGTTTTGGGCTACTGCTACCAAAACTGTCAATGATGTGAAGCAAATTCATGCTACAGTTGATGGCAAGACAATGATAATATCATAATCATCAGTGAGGAGTGATCTTCACTTTAATGATGAGGATGGTATTACTTGTCTATCAAATGATGAAATTTTTGAAAACCTTGCATTGATGGGGTATGAAAGAGTTTCTACTAAATTTACTTTTCAAAAAGCTTTCTTTTCCCCTCATTGGAAGTACCTTATGCATACCATCATACACTGCGTGAGTTCGAAAACAACTGCTTGGAATGAATTTTCAATAAATTTAGCATCAACAATTATTTGTTTAGCTAAGGGCCAAAAGTTTAACTTTTCTAAATTAATTTTTGATGGTATGTTAAAGAACTTGGATCCTACTTATAAGAAATTTTTAATGTATCCAAGGTTTTTACAACTGTTTTTGAATAATCAGATTGCTCTTGCAGAACCTTTTAATGATGTTTATGTTACACCTGTACATACTAAAAAAGTTTTCACTAATATGTAAAGACAAAATAAAGATTTTTCAGGGAGAGTTACTCCATTGTTTGCACCTATGTTGGTACCACAAGTAGTTAAGGGTGAAGGTTCAGGACAACCCTCTGAACCCCAACCACCATCTTTAACTGCTCTACCCTCTTAAGTTACTACTGTTGCATCACAACCCTAAAAGACTCACACACCTAGGCGAGCCAAAAGAGGTCAGGACACTGAGATTACTCAATCTAGTGGTCCTCCTAAGAAGGTTGGTGATGAGACTGTCTATACAGGAGAGGATGACAGAGTGGTTAGGGATGCCACTACTGCTACTAGCTTAGAGGCAGAGCAAGAAAGCGATAACATCCATAAGACCCGATCTACGGCAACACTTAATGAACCATCTCCTCAGGGAACTGGTTCAAGTAGTGGACCCAGATGCCAAGATACCACATTGGGGGATGCAGATGCTCAGACTAGGTTTAAAAGTGTATCTAAACAGTCCCGTGATCCACCTCTCTCAGAAGTTAACACATCTAGAAGTGGGGAGGATAGTATGGAACATCAAGATGATTTGACAGATTTTGTACCACCAACACCCCATGATTCACCTCTCTTAGGAGGTCACACACCTGGATGTGATGAGGGTAGACCTAACATAAATGAATTGATGGATATTTATACCCAATTGTCAAACAGGGTTCTTGCCTTGGAACAGTCAAAAGTTGCTCAAGACTTGGTGATCAAAAAGCTGTAAAAGAAAGTCAAAAGATTGGAACAGAAGCAAAGGGCAAGAACTCTAGGGATGAAACTCTTCAAGATTGGAACCTCCAGGAGAAAAAGTTTAGATAAGGAGAATGTATCCAAATAGGGGAGAAATTTGAAGACAAGGCGGCCAATGTTTGAAGAAGGTGATTTTGATGATGACTTTAATGATATTGATGATATGGTGAATGAAGCAATGGAGAATGTTGAAGGAGATATAGTTAATGCTGGTGGTGTAGTTAACACTGCTACTACTGGAGTTAGTACTGCTAGTGCATCTGTTACTACTGCTGGTGTATCTATTAGTACTGCTGAACCAAGAACACCTCCAACAACTACTACAACTACATTTAAAGATGATGATCTTACCATTGTTCAAACACTTGTAAATATGAGAAGTGAGAAGGCTAAGGAAAAAGGAATTGCTTTCAGAGATGTAGAAGAATCTGCTAGATCAACAAAAATTCTTCCAATTATTAATCCAAAAGATAAAGGCAAAGGAATTATGCAAGAGCCTAAAAAGCCTCCAAAGAACCCAATAAAGGCTCAGATTCAAAGGGATACAGAGATAGCTCAAAGGTTGTTTGAAGAAGAACAAGCACAGTTTGAGAGAGAGAGAGAAAGAGAGAGAGAGAGAGAGCAAAGGATTGCTAGGGAAAGAGCTACAGAACAAGAGGCCAATGATGCTGCATTGATTGAACAAATGGAAGATGTTCAAGCAAGGATGGATGCAGATGTATTACTACCAGAAAGACTTCAACAAGAAGAAAGAGAACAATTCACTGTTGATGAGCAAGCTAGAATGTTGGTAGATTTGATTGCAGAAAGAAAGAGGTTCTTTGCTGCACAGAGAGCTGAAAAAATTAGAAACAAGCTACTAACCAGAGCTCAACTCAGAAACAAGATGGTAACTTATCTGAAACACATGGGCAAGTACACTTACAATTAGCTAAAGAGCAAGATCTTTGAAGAAATTCAGAAGCTGTATGAAAGGGAGCAGAATTGGATCAATGACTTTGTTCCTATGGATTCTGAGATGGTCAAAGACAATGGAAAGAAGGATGATGACAGTAGAAAGGAAGCAGAGAGCAGTCAAAAGAAAGTAGAAAGTAGTAAGAAGAGACCAAGTGCAGAAAATGATGAAGAGAGTGTCAAGAAACAGAAATTTGAAAATGATGCTGAAAAGGAGGAGCTTAGAGCTTGTTTGCATATAGTTCCAGGGGATGATATTGTTGTTAATGTTGAATCTTTGGCTACCAAATATCCAATAGATGACTGGAAGACACACATTATGACAGAAAACATGATCTATTATCAAATCATCAAAGCCGATGGAGGTTCTAAGAATTACAATATATTCAGTGAAATGCTTGATGATTTTGACAGACAAGATGTGGTAGATCTATACAGTTTGGTAAAGGAAAGGTATAAGATACTAAGCCTAGAAGGATATGACAAATTACTATGGGAAGATCTCATTACTTTATTTGAATCAAGTGTGTAAGATGAAATATGGAGGGCTCAACAGGAGTACAACTTGATAAGCTAGAGATTATTCGATTCATGTGGAGTTCATGTATTGTTGATGGATACTGGAGTTGCTATTCACATGCTGGTAGAAAAGAAATATCCTCTTACTCAAGAAATGCTTTCAAGGATGTTAAATAGAAGACTAGAAGTTGATCGTGAAAGTACCATGGCATTTGAGCTTATCAGATTCATCAAGGGACAGCTAGAAGAGTGAAGAAGTGTTTGGATACATCCTCCTAGTGATCAAGATGCTGGTAATGAAGAAACTTGATGATTAACAAGATGAATATCAAGTTTAGGGGAGGATTGTTGGGAATTAGAGGCTTCTACAACTTAATGTTGCTGGTTCAAGTTTGTGCTGCTACTGAAGATTAGAGAAAACAGTCTAAGTCATTAGTACTGTTAATGTAATAGTTAGTACTGTCAGTACAAAGTGTTAGTACTGTCAGTTTATTAGTACTGTTAGTTATGTAGTTAGTACTGTTAGTATAAATAGTTAGTACTGCTAATGTGATATGCATGAGATATATTAGGAATAGATATGCATTGATCAGTAGACGCGTTTTGTAAGCCCATTAGGGTTTCTTGGTGTATAAAAGGAACCCTATGGCATAGATCTAGATATAGTTTTATATATAGTTTTCATAGCAGATATAGTTAGCAGCTTCAAGGTTATTTTGTAACTCTATCACTATTCAGAGTGATTGTTTTATATTGAGGCTGAAAGCTTAGTAAAATCTTGTTTACTTTTTTATTGTTCTTCTTAGTATTACAAACTAGATTCCGCATAGTTTGTGATATTCTCAATCTTAGTTTCTACTATAGTTTCTTTGGATCTATCCAACACAACTAAGCTTTAACAAGCTAAGTAAGATTTGTTCATTAGGGATCAACAAAAACTAACCTTAGATACATTTCCTGCTCCTCCCGGGTCTTAGAGTAGATCAAGATATCATCTTTGAACACTACACAAACTTATCTAGATAAGATCTACACACTTGGTTCATCAAGTCCATGAATATCGTTAGTGCGTTTGTCAGACCAAAGGGCATCACCGTAAACTCGAAATGCCCATATTGAGTTCTAAATGCAGTCTTTGGAATATCGTCCTCATACACTCTCAGTTGATGGTATCCGGACCTAAGATCTATCTTAGAGAAATACTGTGATCCTTGCAGTTGATCGAATAGGTCGTCTATCCTAGGGAGTGGATAATGATTCTTGATGGTCAACTTGTTCAACTCTCTATAACCAATACACATTCTAAAGGATCCATCCTTCTTCTTAACAAATAATACCGGTGCTCCCCAAGGCGATGAGCTTGGTCGAATGAAACCCTTGTCCTGGAGTTCTTTGAGTTAACCCGACAACTCCTCCATTTCAGAAGGTGCCAATCAATAGGGAGACTTCGCGACCGGTATTGCTCTAGGGATTAGATCGATACAAAACTTGATTTCTGGATTAGGTGGTAATCCTGATAAATCATACAGAAATACCTCGGGAAAGTTTCTAACAACGACAATGTCCTCCTTCTTTTATTCCTTGGATTTTGCACTCCTAAGATGCCTCACCTTCTCTTCTGGTCTTTCACCTACGACTCTAAGTGTCTTGCCATTTCGTAGTGGGATCCTAACAACCTTCTCATGGCAAATGATCTCTGCCTTGTGTTTGGACAACCAGTCCATTCCTATGATTACATCAAAACTCCCGCTTCCAAATAGTATTAGATTAATGATAAAGGTATGCCCTTCTATTTCAAGTTTACAGCCTCTAATAACCTTATCGATCTCCACTAGCTGCTCGCTAGCTATCTCAATCTCATAACTAAATCCTAAGTTACTAGACTCTATGCCTAACAGAGGTGTGAAAGCAGTGGAAACAAAGCTATAGTCGGCACCAGAGCCAAATAGTGTTGTAGCATAATGATTATTTAGAGTGAATGTACCTGTTATGATGTTCGGGTCCTAGCGAGCCTTCTATGCCCCCAGCATGAATGCTCCTCTACGTGCTCGATTGCCATTATTACCACGACCTTGACCCCTATCAATAGCCACAACTTGGTTTGAACTACCCCCTGGTCTTTGTGCTTGGTTCAATCTAGGACATGCTGCCTTGAAATGATTAGTACCACCACATTTAAAACATGCTCCATGAGCAACAGTTGGGTTTTTAGCATTCACTAGGTTCACCATCTTAGGTAACACCCTACAATCCTTAGCAAGATGCCCAAGGCGGTTGAAACTAAAACATGCTCGACAAGGTGACTCAGGTATGTGATGTAGGTTCCAGTTCGTACACTTAGTTGTTGTACCCATGTACTTTCTCCTCACTGGATTAGCAGTTGTAGCAAAAACATTCCCAGTCCTAGTCCTCTTATTATCATCCTTTACATTCCTATCCCTACTAGGCTCTCCACTGTTACCTCTCTTCTTAGTGTTATTCTTAAGTGATCCATTCCTAATGGCTTCATCTGTTAGTGTACCAGCTTTCTGCATAACTTTTTAAATTATTGTTGGCTCCGTTGCTGCCACTATCTTACAGATCTGTAGAGCAAGGCCATAGATGTACCTCTCAATCCTCTTGTTCTTAGGGGTAACTAGATGAGGAACTAACCTAGCCAACTTATGGAACCTATTAGTATACATAGCATGGCCAGCCCCGACCATGCCGTGATTCTAAAACTCAGTTTCTAGTTTTTGCATCTCATTGATCGGGCAAAATTCCTCTCTTGTCAAAGTCTTAAAGTCATCCCATGCCATCCTAACAGTGGCCTCTCGTCTTTGTGTGTGGATCTGAGAGTTCCACCACATGAGAGCCTTACCAATAAATAATCCAGCAGTGTACTTCACTTTTTGGTTATCCCCACATGCACTCATATCCTGAACTGGCTCCATCTTCTCAATACAACGGGTATAGACTATAGTACCTCCCTTACCATCATACTTTTTGGGTTACAAGCTAAGAACTCCTTATAGGTACAACCCCTTCGGTCGTTGTTCACAATGATATTCCTAACATCATCCTGGATGTTGTCATTGACGGCATCGCCGTTTTGATTCATATTGTTCCCCTGATTGTTACCTTGGTTGCCTACTTAAGCTAAGAGGGTGGGAAGTAGGTTATGCAATTGTTGAGCAATGATTATGGAGAAGTTAGGGACACCACCGACACCTCTATTCGCCTCAATACCTCAGTCATTTCCTTGACCATCAAGTTCACTAATAGTTTCAAATTTTCTCCTCATTGGTTCTCTAGTTCTTCTAGCTCCTCTACCAACTCGTCCACCCGTTCCTCCACCTCGTGGTGCAGTAGTAGATTGGCCTGAACTTCGTGTTGTTATCTTTGGCGGCATTATCTACACGAGGGAGAACATGGGTAACGTTAGGTCGAAGGGAAGGTTAGCTTATGGGTGGTATTAATATACTATATGTATACATATCCATATATATATATATATATATATATATATATATATATATATATATAATATTTATATACGCATACGGTCCTAAGGTGTCATCACTGATTTGAGTGAACGATATTACTAAATACGCGTGATTCGTGATACATTTATAACTACGTTGGCCACAATATTTATATTTGCATCCTTTCCTAGATGAGCTTAGTATTGGGCTCACACATCTCAATGATTGACTTATCTAATATTATATATAAGATATACCATAGATCTAATAAAAGCAAGTATAAGCGGAACACCGTACACATAGATCCTATAATGAAACTATATGAAGGTTCTTAGGTTATAGTCTAGGCCAAATCACCTAGTTCTCTATAACCCTGGCTCTGAATACGAATCTGTCACACCCGACAAGGCAAGCACACGGGATGCGGCGGAGAATTGATTATCACAACATAAGATACATGATAAAGAAATACTAAAATGCATTCAAGATAGGTGTCATGACATTCCCCGACCATAAGTAGCACTTGGGTGAAGATTCGTCGAAGAACACATCACATAGTTAAAGATCACAATCCAAATTCCCACGCAGGGGATAAAGCTAGTCTCAAGATAACATAAACCAAAATGCTCAAGATCATAACAAATGCAAATCTCTTAGAAGATTGATCCATACTAGATGCCCTTAAGGTCTGCTAAAGCTCGCAACAAAACTTTAGTGGTCATTAACATTACCTAAAAATGATACTCGAAATGGTCAACATAAAGTTGGTAAGCTTATAGGTTTGATTACAACCCAGTTGTTGTGCCATAGTTTAAGTAGTGGACAATTGTGCAATATAACACTGAATACATGCAATAGATAAGATACCAACGTAGCAACACATGCTATCGAAGGTCCATAGATACACCACTAATATAGATACCAACACACCCAAAGATCTAAGCTTCTAAGTTAACGCACCTAAAGCCTACCAGCTGGAGCTAAACATAGGGCAGATGATAACAAGTTTACAAGTTCACAAGATCACAAGATCACAAGATTCTTCACAATACCACATATGATCCACAAACAAGTTCTACCAATCTCATGTCATTCACATAGCAATCATAGGCACATAGCATTGTCCAAAAAGAGAAAAGTTTCATACAGTAAGAAAACAAGTTCAAAAACAGATTTGAGTATCACTTTCCCCCAAAGATAAAACAAGTTCAAAAAGGTGGGGCTACGAGAACTCCCCTTAAACAAAAGGTGATAGGTAGCAAAGATCTAGATAAATCAAGCAGGTGCAATGACATCTGGTCACGACCTAATCCAGTTAATGTTCAGTTTTAGTTTAACACCCCCAATTTAATACTCAACGGAGCCAATAATTAGGTGTTAATTCATAGAACAAAATCATAAGTAAATAAAGAAGGACTCGAAAGAGACGTTTAAAGCATTGTTCCATTCAAGAAAATTTAGAGTACCAAAGCATTGTCCTACAAGAACGTTACCAAATCCAAGTTAAAAGTTTTTAAAACCACAACCATAATTGATTGTATTTTTAAGGAATGGAACTTAAAAACGATTTAACAAAATAAATTTGCGCAACTCCTCCTCGTGTGCTCCAAGTCCTTAACCTTGATTACCTGAGATAAAACATGCTAAAAAGTCAACAAAAACGTTGAGTGAATTCATAAAGTTTATATGAATATAAAAAGATTAGAACACAAGTTTTATAATCATCGAGTAACTTGTTGTACACCAAGTTATTAGCTACTAATGCAATGAGCTCGTGACACCGACACATTTAGACTGCAAATAGTGCATAATAATAATAATCAACATTTGCCCCTGTTAGTTCGGTACATTGCTACATACTTACTGAAATCTCAATACAATATGTCCGTACATTGGGTGATCCCGCAATGGATGCATCCCCAAACACCGAACCGGGTTATCAAGCCCATAGATCTATTGATTGTATTAGCGTCTGCCCATCATAAGCAATTAACGGTTCACGATTGGGGTCTTTTGGCAATAGGTACTCATGCATTTAATCAATTTATCATGTCCAGCATACCGAAAAGCTACTTGTGTTCAATTTATAAAACTAGCATGTATCTCCCTCGTGGTATTTAATAAAACATTTAAATTTGTAAAGGCGAGGCTATGAGCTCACCGTATATAGAAGATGATCGAGCGAGAAATCAACTAAGAGAAGAAGCACCGACAATTTAGCCGCGACCTAAAAGACGTGACGCGACTTAGTATTATAAGGACAATAGATACATAGAAATAATTTACATGATCATGAGATATATTTTCAAGATATGCACGACATTGCACAATGACCTAACCAAAGTATTCTCATCCCTAAATTGATGTACAACCTGAGTTTATATCTAATTAAACACCTATTAAGTTTCGCTTATTAACTCTTGTTTTACTAATGTGTATCTATACTTTTTATATTTCAAAAAAAGACGTAAAAATCCAGATTCTGGATTTAACCTGACTTAATGGATCCATAACTCCTAATCCGTAAAGGCTATGAATACGAGGCTTTCTCCCCTAGAAAGACCTTTGAGTCTATTTTCTAGAATATAATGCCTCATCATCTAATTAGTTTCCAATCAATGGGAAATGACATTTTAGTACCTGACTACCCAACTAGAAATTTTACAAAACTAAAACCCTCTTACGGAAACGGCCATAAATCTTAAATCGTGATAGATATTGAAGTGAATCCACTTGGATATGTTAGGTATATGAGTCTACTACTGGAATCAATTTTCCTTTCCCATATTTAAGAGTATTAACCTAGTGTTTAACTTGTTTTCCAAATGGTGTTCCAGAATCGACTAGTTTCCGTAAAACGGCCATAAATCCATCATCCGGAATCGATAAAAAACCATCCAAATCGCCACATGAAGCTTAGAACTATATATATTCAACCATGTAATTTAATTATAGGCTCCAGGGCAAAATTGTTTAGGAAAAGCCATGTTTACCTACTGATCTAAAACTGCCCTTAGATTCTACCTCTAAATCAATCCAAAACTCAATTAAATCACTAATTAGCCCAATGCAATGCCAATACATACCTTATAAACATATTATATAATCATTAAACTTCAAATATATGATCAAACCAAGATCAAACACACTAAAAGCATGCATGCTCATAAAAACTAAAAATCAAACACATGCACTCAAGAAGAGATTAAACCAATACATAGAAGTTTAAAAGAATCACTTACAACTCAATGGAGTAGAAAAATAGATGATCAAACACAAACCCTATGTGGGTTGTGTTCTAGCCATGGCACACAAACACCCCTTAATAACAATCTCTAACTTTGCAACCTTCAATCTTGATTACAATTACTTCCAAACTATCCCTTATAACTCTTATAGCCGTCAATAAAACCAAAACCCTAAAAACTAAAAATATTTCAAAATCAATAACCCATAAACTCCATGCATCGTGGTTTTTATAGATGAAGGATGAATAGGGTTTAGTTTATATGTGTTTTGGAGTAAAAAAGGTGTGATTTAATGGAGATTTGATGGTGTTGATGGTGGTTTTTGGGTTCCCTGCGTCGAACAGAAAAGAAAAAGAAGGGGAATATCGATGGTTTTTATGTTTTGATCGTTGTGTGAGTTTTAAGGGAGAAATTAAATGGTATAAGGACACTATTTATAGGGAAGTTTATAAAAGGCTAGTAAATCTTGTATTCTTTTCCAAAAGAAATCATAGGGTGCGTTTGATTTACTTAATAACTGGCCCTCCCTATAAGGGTGGGCTTGGTTGGGTATTTTGTTTGGTAAATTTTTGTATTACATGATTTCTCGGCCCATTAACTAATCTAGCTCGTTATTTTTTTTTAAAACAAAATTTTCGACGCGGTTTCGGCCAAACACGAATAAAAGATGAAAAGTAATTAAAATAAATTAAATAAACTCTCATGGCTATAATATGACATTCGTTGATTTCTCGATCGATAAAACGGATAAACTTCAATTGTACGATTGGAGAGGGTTTTAAAATTGGCGATTTTAATAAGAATCGACTAAAATAATGAAAACGAATTCTTTAGATTTATAAAATAGATACGAGATTAGAAATAGTAGTGACCTTAAATACGGGGTTTTACATCCTCCCATCCTTATGGGAGCGCCGTCCCGGTCCTCAATTCGCCTTAATCGCCGTATGGTTTACTTGTGAAGAGGTGAGGATATACACATGTCCTTGTCGAGGTTTCCAACAAAATTTAATGAACAAAAGTTAATGTATCAAATATATGCAACGTGCATGAGTGCACGGATCAAACGTCATAGGAATCTTTAAAAGGAAGAATAAAATACATGACTCGAAGAAAAAGCTAGTGGAAACCAAGAATATAACCAGTCGTCAATTCTTGGGAGCGGTTAAGGGTTCATTACTATTAGCTTACCATTCTCGAACGGATTCACACGTTCTCACATTATGGTCACACGACCTCAGGCGCACTTGAAATTTTTTCAAAGCGATGATCAATTAAAAAATCAACGGTGATCCCACCGATCAAATTGAAACTCATATTGTCCAACGGGTCTAGTCAAAAGAGATCGCGTCATTAAAAAAATTTCTTGGAGTGTACATAAATCTATCGAAAGCACTACGGCATTAATCGAAACAAGGTACTTATCATTAAGCACATATAATCACATAACGACATGTGTGCTAAATAGCCAAACCATGCCAATCAATCAGTTCAATCACGTTAACTCATGCTTGCTAAATAGTCAAGCCATGATTAACAACAAATAATTCTGGCTAAGACCATCCCAAGAAAAGTTTTTAAAGTTACAGGATGTTCACGGGCCTGATAGCCATGGATGCATATCCAGAAATATTTTTAACATTATAGGGTGCTCACGGGCTTTATAGCCATGGATACATAACCAAAAAGAGAATTTTTAATATTACAGGGTGCTCACGGTCTTTATAGCCATGGATCCATACCCTATCAAATGGTCAAGTTTGCTTATATTATCAAACTCTGTGTATTCTTCACAGTGCCCCAAGCACGATCGTCACCGGCTTGGCTGCCACCCGCGGGGACCACTTCGAGCTCGCACACCAAACGCGACCGCTCCGTGTGTCCTTAAATCGTCTCGACTTATTTTGCGAGCACCATAATATGGGTAGGCGTACCCAGCCGATCTGACGTCATATAATAATGATGCCTCGAGCTCGCACATGTGTACGACCACTCGACTAGAAATCACATAACACACAAACACATAGCAAGCAAAAATTTTGCACATAATTTTTCAACAATGGCTATCCGCCGTTGACCATCGACGATCAAAGGGGATTGAGTCAAGCACAAGGATTCCTCAACTGAATAAACGAAGACGGAAAATGGGATTGTCTTTTATCTACCGCCACGAAGTGTGAAAACTCCGACTGTCCATCGCGTACCATTTTATTCCTTACGGAAAATGATGACGGACGACATCACTTCGATCCAGTAGGATCCGACCATTGTGCTTAGCTCTCGTGCCGAAAGCTCTCCTTTTGAGCCATCCTTGTGTGACTCTACGTTGGTATCCGAGTCACCACTCTACGTTGGTATCCGAGTTCACAAGGCAGAACAAGAACAAATCAAACACCTCGAATTCACAACTCGAGCTTGTGTAGGATTCATCTGTAACATTAGATGACCGAACATATACGTTTCGGGGGTAGAAGTCTTATTCACGATTTTGGTTTTATTCAACAAGGATGATTTATAGTTTGACTTAGAAGAAACTTTCCTCTACGGACGTCGTTCGACACATCGGAAAAACAAAAAAAAGATGATGTAAGATACATTGTGAGAGAAGTCTTTTTCACGGTTATCGATTGGTAAAACCGGGGTGATTTTTGTTTTATCGTAGGATGATTTCCTTCACAATTATCGATCGTTGTAACAAGAGAAAGCACAGTAATACGCATTTGATGTAGGGGAAATCTTTTTCATCAGCCTCAGAGTTACTCTAACTCGGCGTTCATCTACTTTGGCAGTCTTCTGATCTCGTTAAAAAAAATTTCTCAGTGTCGGCATCAGGTTTCTTTGTATTTCATCACCAACATTGTGATTTAGATGGGATTTCACACGTTACACGTGACACACGAAAATACTTTCCAGAATTATTCGGTCAAGGTGACTTTCCAAGTCAACACCATCCGAAAGAAAAGATTTCAAGGGACGCAATAAGAAAATTCGAACTTGTTCTTACAAAATCGAATCGAATAGGATTACTTGCATAAGGATCCACCATTTGGAAGTGTTCTCACCTAAACATTTATCCAAAACCACTAGTTTTAAGGCAACGATTAATCCGACATAGTGTGGCTCTTCATGAATTATGCATAGTTAGCTAGGCTATGCATAATTGAGGACCAAGTGACGACACATCCGTCCTCATCTAAAAGAAAACTTTTTGATTATTATACACCATATATGATGAAAGTTTTTTTTACCTATCCTTGAAAATAAGTAAATCATTTGTCATAAAAATAAGAAATTATTTTTACCTCCATTTCGAGAAACACGTC